>VUQK01000428.1:3510-19568 GCA_015106715.1 Bujurquina vittata | reverse complement strand
TGAATTGTTTCTGTCTCTGTTTTTTTTTTTTTTTGGAATTGAGGTTATTGAAACCTTAGTGTTTTCGGAAACTAACCTCCGCCTATCACCAGAATCGACATGCAATGCCAGCTGTTCTACTAAACACAATGCAAAAGAAGGATTTTTAAAAGAATTCCAGTCCCATATTAAACCTACATCATTAACTATAGCTGTCTTCACTTTTAAAACACTCAGCCGTGTGCTTGACCCTTGAGGGCTGTATCTTACAGTATATACTGTGGTGGTGAGTATGATCTCAGAGCCTTAAGACCTCAAATGTTTGAGCTTTTGTTATATCTAAAATTGAGCAGTGAGTTTTCTGTGTCCACTAAGGTCTTGTTTTGTCTGTGACTAAGCACACCCAACTGTCACCCCTCAGTGGACACTTAGCACTTTCTCAGATGCCTCTGGGTCTCTAAGCAGTGAGCAGATTGGGGAAAAGGGAAAGGTTTGCTCTGTAAATATAAGAAATCTTCAGTGGAATTTGACATTTTTATCTGACACCAATAATAAGTCATGTATATAATCAATAGGAACTCTTGTACTGTACCTGTTATTTTATCACTAAAATACTTTTATAGAACGTATATCTATGTTTAATAAAGCAAACAAACACACTCATCTATATAATCATGACTTCTTATCACTTCTTATTTACAAAATGCATTAAAACTTGTAGGCTTCCAATTGCTGCAATCATATTGCAAAAGTGTCAAACACGTTCAAATATAACAAGCCTGCAGTCATACTCATTCTGGACCAATTTTATTCTGAAAAAGGGGAAGGGGAGAATATATTAACTGCTGTACAATTTAAACTCCACAATTGTTTGTGCTGGAGCTCAATGAGGGGAAAAAAAGTTTTGATAGAAATACTATTTATGGGTTTATAATAGCAAAGCGCAGTCTTCCAGAGCACATCTGTATGTCATTGTTGCTAAACCACTGTCTCTGTATACACTCATTTTTTTTAAAGAACAGAGATTTAGAGAATTAATTATCCAATTGTTCAAAGACATCATCGTGGGTAAAAGGACTTAGGGCATCAAAAGGCATATTTTTAATTTGGTGACAGTCAAAATGTGTTTGCCTGCTTTTCTTTTAACATCACTGCATCTCAGCCTACTTAGGGCTCTGTTTTACTCTATACACGACCAGGCGGTGATTTAGAGTTCCAGAAACCACAATGAAACAAAGGTCATCTGTAATATTAATGAGTATCTTTGACTCTGGCACCCCGGCATGAAGCTTTTCTGTGGGACTTAATGTAGCATACAATTGCCAGTGATAATTAATACTCTCATAAATTACTTTTAACACCCTTTGTAAATTCAGAGTGATGGGGAAGTCCATCATAACATGTCTTGCACTGGTGGAAGGTCACAGAAAGTAGGCTTGGTTAATGGTTACCCATTGACATCTGTAGAGGAAGTCTGCAAAGGTAACAATGCTCCATCGAGACACTGAAATAAATTAGCTTGTTCACCATTTGTAAGTCACCCATGTGAACACCCAGCCCCGCAAAACAAAGCAAAATGCCACTTACTGGACATATGGCCTACATTGTTGGTAGCGTCTGCTTTTTCTCTGTTTCACCTCGTATCTGGATGAATTAAACAGATCAAGCTTTGTTGATTACCGCACATTAGTGTAACATTTTGAGATGCCAAACTGACTGGTAAGACACCACATCCTGTGTGTATGATTATGCTATACATGTATCCCACAGCCTTGACTTAGTGAGGGTAAAATAAAGCCTACAGTACAGATACAGAGGATTAAAATGAAGTTAAGCTCGAGGAGACTCTGGAAGCCATTGAGTCATTGATCTCAGGATTCTCAAGTCCATACTAAGCCCTGGGTTGTTCTCTATCCACTCACCCTCCTTCCTTTTTATCCTTTGTTGTGGTCACTGGGACAATCGGTTACAGCCCAGCGGAATGGAAACCACTCAGTCAGTCCCCTGCTACAGCAAACTATTAAACAGGGGATCCAGTTACTATGTCTGGGAGAAAAGACATCTTTAGGGGGAATTTTGTTTCTCTGGATGCGTCAGTATGATCCCACCCTAAAGAAAACAATTTTATACGTGTTGTTTAAATCAAGTACAACTTTTCACCCAGTGGAATTCCCCAAATTATGGAAGGCTACAAACAAATGAGCTTTTGACAATTACTATGGAGTCTGTATGTTTCAATATTACTACTAAAAAACTCTTCCACGAGTTTTCCTGTGCGCTGGTGACTATAGGTCAGAGTGGAAGTGTATTCAAACCCAAAGCGATCAAGGAAAAAAAGCAGGATCGAAAACACAACACTGATGATGAAGTGGATAAACAACCCTCCCCAGAAACCCAATACAACTTGTTCCTGTGAATTGCTCTGTCTGTGTGTCTCGCTGAGGCAATGCTGGTGAATTCTGTTTGAGTCTTGTGGGTTCCAACCTCAGACCCTGTCTCCCAGTTGGAGCGACAGAAATGGAGGGTCGTGGTCACCGTGGATGCTTTGTTTTCCACAGTCCCTGCTCATTGGTGTCCCACCCGCAAGAAGGCCATCTGCCTTCTCAATTAATAGGGATGTTTGTGCTTCACATTTGTTTGTGCTCATAGATGATTTTTGTAATAAAACTCAGACTTTCTGGTATTTCTTGGATTCCTGGGTGATGACACTGCGCTTTGCTTTTTTGGGCTTGTGGCCGTTTCCCGTGGAAAATGTAGCTTGCAGAAACTACTGTAGCTGTTTTCTGGTGTGTCTGTGGGATTAAATGAAGAATAGAATGAGTCTTGTTGATGTTCTGCCTACCACAATTAAGAGCAGACACGCTGTGTGCTGGAGAACGCACAAGATGAAGAAGCAGGCTTTGCGATGTCCTTTGAGACATGACAATAGGGACAAAGTATTTCAACCTAGAAAATGTCACAACATTTTGCTTTATTGTTCTGTCTTATCATTACAGTGACTACTTCAATAATGTAAAAAGAAAGAAAGAAAGAAAGAAAGAAAGAAAGAAAGAAAGAAAGAAAGAAAGAAAGAAAGAAAGAAAGAAAGAAAGAAAGAAAGAAAGATTATTTATTTATTATTATTATTTTCTTTCTCTGCTATATTAGAATAGGACTAGTAGATCAGCGTTTCAAATCATTTGTAAATTGCTGAGTTTTTAATTTTTAAAGTAAACTGTGGCAGGCCAGTGACACATGTAGATGACAGTGTAGAAAGCATTAAAACATTAAAGACGAGGAAGCTAGAGGCCCTTTTTCTATATTCTTCTAAATATGATTTCCCAAATTTTAGGAAATATTCTTGCATTTTTATGTAGATTGTGGATTTGGCACTGGCTTTCTTTTGGGCAACACTGAGCTGTCGTGGGAGCTCCATGGACCACACACAGCCCTCTGCCCAGAGAACATTTTCTGCTGCCCAGTTGCAGAGGAACCAAGTGCGGCAAGACGGTAGTGCTGGCAATCTCTACCAGTCACCATTTTGATCACCATGACCACATTGTTGGCCCAAACAGAAAGTTGTACACCTGTTGAGAGCAAAGGCTGAAAAAAAGAGATTTTAAATCAACAATAGCAAGTTGCTTTACCAAAGGAACACAGTGTCCAACAGTTTTTGTAAAGGGACCCTTCCTGGATTCAAGTTGTTTGTCTCTGAGGAACTGCTTGGAAGAGATACATGTAACCTAAATCAGCAAAGAACTCCGTGGCACTCTCTTGACAAAAAAAAAAGAAGAAAAAAAGAAAGAAAATTAAAAACACCTTTTCTCTCACAGCATTTTCATGCTCATCATGGAGTTAAACAGAGTTCATGAAAACATCGGAGCGGAACCTTCCACCTCCAGTAACAGGAGGAATCTTCAAAACCTAGACAGGTGTTGGAGTCAAAAAGGATGTTTAAACAAAGTCCACAACACTTATCAAATTTAAATCAAAAATAATAAGTAACAAACAGCAGCAGCAACCAGAGGTAATATGAATGCATCTTTAAAGAAAATAAGGCTTATTTAAAAAAAACAAACAGCCCAGTAACATCTACGCCATCATTTAAATCAGGGTAATTTAATTTTACTTCAAAAGCTGGTATTGGTCACAAAACTTGCCAGCATGAGGTCCTATGAGGTCGATTTTTTTAAAAAGGAGGATAGGCTCATTTAGCCATGGGGTTATTAATATTACGTGTGCGTGTTTGTGCTTTGCTAACATATCCTTCAAACATCTCTTTGCTCTACCAACATAAAAAAAAACATTGCAGGTGGGACATTCCTGCCTATAGATGAAAAAATTAGATTTTACAATTAATAAAATGACTAACAGTAAACTCCTTTTGAGATGTGAAATCAGTGAATGTCTTGGTCTGTGCTACATTTGTGCAGCTATTCCAGTGATTGCTGGAGTCTGATTGAAGATGGCTGCATACCAGTTTATCTTGAAGAGTGGGAGGCCTCTTAAAACTGGTTAATGGGGGTTCTGCCGAGATCTGCCTCATTACATCCTCAGTCTCAATAATGCCAGGGTTTCTCTGCCTCTGGGCTGTATATTGTGACTAATCCACAGTATCTTTAGTTGAAAGCTAAACCTGACTGCATTTCTTTGTAGTAAGGTTAGACTGTGCAGGTGTTTGACTCTTGCTTTCTGAAGGGTAGTGTTTCCATATCCACGTTCCTGAAAATGTGACACTGTCTCCCAGGATTTGCCATAACACGTGAGCTCATCAGTCTGTAAATGTTCCTATTTCTCACTGATCACTTAAGCATAACTATGCACATTTTAGATTCTTTTTCCTCTAAGAGCTCATGGCCAATCAACCAATGGTATCTACACTTTACGGATGCCAGCTTTGTTTCGAAATGAAGCCAGTGTGTGTGGTATATGGCAATCATGGTACAGGCTCCTTTTTAAACGCGCTGTCGATTTCAAGAAGCCATTAGATTTGCTTGGTTTATGCTAAGAGGTCACCGCTGCGTGCACAGCTTAATCTCAAGGATGTAAGGGTGATGAAGCTATAGTTGTTCACACAAGGGTCTGTCACCAAATCTCCCAACAAAATCACTCAGCAAGCAGCAGCATGGAGAGATTTCTCATTAGGGCAAGCTTTCAGTGGTAAGGGGTCTTACTCTATAATGATTTTAGCACATGAATCCAGAGCTGTGGCTTTTTGGCTGTTTTTTTTCTGAAAACCGTCATGGATTCAAGTCCTCCGTCTATACTTTGATGTTTTAAGTCTCCTTTCCACCATTACGAATGACGCATGGCACAGTTTGGCTCAACGGATGAAAACCATAATGTGATTTCTCCCCATTGTTATGCATTTTCCCCAAATTGCACACCCACTCCAAAGAATCAAGACTATCTGGTCTGTCTTAGGAGATGTCTAGAGCTGTCATCTATCAACAGCCACTGACTTAAACCAGTAAACACACTGAATACTTGGCAACTGACTTCTCCGCAAAAGTTCAAACAGGAATGCTTCGAGACTTTGTGAATGTTTGGCGAAATCTTCCTTGGATTGTTGAATTTATTTTATTTTTAACTTAGAAATAAAACTTCGAGATAAGCTTACACAAGGTTTGTCTCGAAATGTAGACAAACGAGAAAGGCTGACGACTGTGTCGCTCCTGTGCCTTACGTGTATACAATTTAAAGGGGGAAAAAAATACAGAATGATGATTTCTCCCTATCACATGAAGCTGCGTCATCCTTGAATTAGCTATGTCAAACACAGTCAAGGCAAGAAACATCCCTGTCTGCTCTCAGATTGCCACACGGGGCTTCAACTTTCATCCTCGCATGTAGTAAGACCTTCCTTTGGAGGCTCTGCAGTTAGATAAACACAATGTCTTACGGGGGTTTAAGAATTGTGTTTTTTTATACTGCATGATACAATCAGCCATAAGCCAACTTGGGTGCACTGCCACGAATGGTAGGAAGAATATGTGAGCAGTAAACATGAGAAGGTCTGCTCCATTGACAGGAATTCCACTTTCTGCTGCTGCTGTGAAACATGGAATACCTAATTGTACAGTGGTCACCCACTAGGTCTAAATAGGGTTCAAGACCACACAGTACGACGCAGACCCACTGTAGGAAACTCTCAGAGACACAGGAAGAAACTGTGAGCTTTATTCACTCATTGTTTTGCTTTAGGGTGATCCATCTGTATAAAGTCTTAAAATGTGCTATTCTCCTTTTAAATCCTTGCTATTGCTACACCTTATTTTTTATGAATGCCAGCGGTGTGCTTTCATGCTACTAGCATGAAGGCATTTTCTTTGTCGCTTCAAAATTTGTGTCAATAACCTACTCAAAACATACGCTTGGACATGTGACAGTAAACACTATGTAGACGTGCATAGCGTCACTCCTTCCTATTTCAGGTTGATGGCCTTGAGCAACATGTAGCAGAAATAACTGAAGTTTTAAAAAAGTATGTATTGCATAAATGTTGAAGAGGTGAGAATATTTATGAGGTGATAAGTTGCATGTTTGCTCTCCAGACTGTGGCCCCTGTGTTGCCTCTGAAAGCCTCTTAACACGGAAGGTGAAACGAGGGGTATCTTCTGTAGCATGTGGATTTTAGCCCATCACTGGCTAGCCCAAGTTTAGATCACCCCCTCCTGCACATGACACATTCAAATTAGGTGTGGTTAGGGTTTTCTTCAAATACACAGCTAGATTCACACAAATTCTTCTCCCCACCTCACCTCTCTCTGGTCTGGCCTAAGAAAACCACATGCCGGGGTCACTGCGCTCTCCTCAAGCCAAACCAGACCCATAATTTTGCTTTTGTTTCAGATGTAGCCTCAAAGCCTGAAATATAAAGACTCAGGCCAGCCTGGGAAGGTCAGTATGCAGAAGGAAAGAGCGAGATAGATATGGGAAAGGCTGAGAGAAAGCCAGAATCAAAGAAAGAATCGGGGGGCAAGGAGAGAAAAAGGACCTCAAGACTGTTGTTGAGAATGGAGTGGTTTCCAGCCTGTTGAGGAAGTCTTTATTATACAGTATGTGTGTGGACAGGAAGAGCTGTGTAACAAGGAGCAGATCTCGCCAAACCACTGGCCATTACTGACCATTGCTGACCATTACACCCAGTGAGCTTCAACTATTTTTGGATCCTGGCTATCTCTCGGTTAGGAGAGCACATTCACACTTAAGCATAATCTCTCAGTCTGAGAAAAGATAAACTTTTTCTTCATAATGGCTTCCATTTTCAGCCTCCGCCTTCAGTATAGGTTAGACCGTATAAAATGAGATGACTGTTTTCCTTTTTTGGCCCTGCTCTTTATGAAGACTGAAAAGGACTTTTCGGTCTCATTCTTCATAGGGAGGTAATTTCTTTGGTGAAAGTTAAATGACCTTTTTTTTTTTTTTGGGTGAAATCGCAACCAGTTGGCTGCCCGTGCAAATAACACTTGTAAACTGAATGTATAAGTTTTTGTTTAGTCTGTGTAATAGTACTAAAATCTTTGAAAATAGCACTATGTTCGCAGTTTATACATAGCTGACATTTAGGTGGGCCAAACCAGAGCTCCAGTTATGATGTAACAACTTTTGTTCCAATCACCATCTTGCGTTAAGATCAAAAAGGTCAAAATGCATAAGTCATAATGCTTCCATTGTAACAAACGGAGAGGAGTGGAGGTGGCGCTGTGTGGGGGTGATGGACTTAAACCCAGAAACCTCAACCTTCTTTTAAGAAAAACAAACCAGTTTTATTTGAAAGCCAGCTAGTGCATTATACTCATCTGACCTCAGGAAGCTTTCCCTTTCAGCCTAGTCCTGGACACACTGTTCCACCATCAGGGGACGAGGCAGATCTATGACACATGTGATGGCTAAACTGCAGTGTGGCCCTGGCCACAAATCCGGCAACATTTGGCCCCTGGAGCCTTGTTTCATGGGAAGCCGACTCTCTGACCGCAGCTGGACAATAACATGGTTTTTGCTTGGCGCACACTGGTGTTTTGTATATTACGTGACATATTGCCTGGCTTAGCATAATACTGTAAAACTATCCATAATCATTCAACCTCATGGGGAGATGTTGAGTAATGGTAGGCAATATACTGTAAGGATTTAGAGTGACATTTACAGAAGTATTTCAGGGAATTACAATGGAAGAGTTTTGCAGAAAAATACAAGGAACTTCATGTAAATAACTACTAGTTCTGTGGTATACCACAGTATACCACACACTGCAGTCACCTGTCAGTAACAAACAGGTTTAAGTTTAACTTTTCCCTTTGTGCTGTTTGCTGTTCTCCAGAAAGTCGACAACTCGAAGTCTTAGTTTCTAAGGTGTTCATAGTATTTGGCTATATTTTGAGACTCTGGCAAGTCTGAGCTTGCCTTGTTTTATCAAGACTTACATAAAAAGACTCTACAGTAAGAGGCCCATGACAGACCTGCAAGATACCACCATGGGGCGTCTTCTAATCAAAACTGAAATGCACTGCAAATGGTATGAAAATCAGTGCTCTGTGTGAAAAACAGATGTGCTGCCTATGCGTTAGTAAAATAGCAAAATCTGCTTTATAATACTACACATACCCAAAGGGTGGCTGTAGCTCAGGAGGTAGAGCAGGTCACCTACTGATCGGAAGGTCAGTGGTTCGATTCCTGGCTGCTCCAGCCTGCATGCCAATGTATCCTTGGGCAAGATACTTAACCCTAAGTTGCTCTCCGACGCAATGTTAGCTAATTCAAAAAAGCACTTAGCTTAGTTGCATATGTAAGTGCTGGTGTGAATGGGGTAAATGTAAACATGCCGTGTAAGCGCTTTGAGTGCTCAGGAAGAGTAGAAAAGCGCTATATAAGAGCTAGTCCACATACACTCACTACATTACAAAGTAAACAACATAAATTCAGCCCAAAGGGGAGCGACTTAACCGTGAGTGCATTGCTGCCTCTATTGCGAGTCCTGTGTTTCTAAGAAGATGGTTTGCTGTATGTAATTGCATCTGACAGTGCGCCCTGTGACAAGAAACCACACAAAGGCATTATATGCTCATAGACTGTAAAGAAATGTACATTTGTCAGTATTATAATTGCCGCATGATAAACAAGGCGAGAGAAGCAATTCTTTCCCCTCTGAAGCATATCAGACTGGATTTCATTCCTCTCCCATTTCATTTCATATTTCATGCAGCCCATTTGAACAATTGTGTTATTATGGCAGTGTAAATAGACCTTTGCACTGGGCAAGACTTCAGGAATGCTGATGATGTGTAAGCTGACACCCTGCCTGCTGTAGGAAGCTAAAGTATCATTTATTGTAGATTGGTAACCCCTGTAATAGGTGGGTGGTGTTTATTGCTAGCCAATCATCAGAACAGTCTGTCACAATATGACTGGGAAAACTGCACCAGTGTTTGCATGAACATAATAGGTTTGGAAACATGCACAGTACCTTGTACCAGAACCCAGTACATTTTTTTTTCCTTTAAGGCATTCTCTAATGTTTATATTCATAAACTTATGTGCCATATACCTTTTATTTTAGTTAAGTATTTCCCCTTACTGCTAAATTGTGCCGATGGCAAAGACTTGAAAATTGTACTCATTTGCAGGATGCATTTCACATTAAAAGCATCACTAACTCTCCTCTTTCAGAGTGAAATGTTTTAAAATACAGTCATGAAAAAGAAAGTTTTTCACAGGACTCCGTGCAGTTTTGTGATAAACTAGACCCTTATTATTTGCATAGGAATACAATGGGTAAGTAGCAGCCAGGTGCTGCTAATCAAATGCACTTGATTAACTGATCATCAATGAGTGCGACCACCAAAATAAAAGTAAAACTTTTGGAAGTTTCTTGGTGGTTTGCAGATGCAGTTATTAACAAAACCCAAGGAGGAAAGAGAGAACTCAATCAATCCTCTCAACTCATCGTGTGTATAAAACACACCTGTACACAGAATCAACTTCTTCCATTCCAACCTCTCCACCAACATGGGCCAGGCCAAAGGGCTGGAGCCTATCCCAGCTGACATAGGGCGAGAGGCAGGTCACCAGCCTGTCACAGGGCCAACACAGAGTTACAGACAACCAGTCACACTCACACCTACGGGCAGTATAGATTGGCCAATTAACCTTACCCCAGGAAGTGCATGTCTTTTGACTGTGGGAGGAAACCGGAGTACCCGGGGAAAACTCACGCAGACACGGGGCGAACATGCAAACTCCACACAGTGAGAGAGAAGCCCGGGCCAAGGTGGAATCGAACCCAGGCCTTCCAGATGGTATTTAAACTGTGAGGCAGCAGTGCGCCACCATGTTGCCTGACAAGTCTGCAGAAAAAGTAAAATAAATAAATAAATAAATAGACTGCATCCAGTTGGCCAGTTTGCTAAAATGCACTTAACACGTTTGCATAATATGAACATTATGTCCTGATATTTTATGGCGACAAATATTTTTCATATTTCTGAGTTGAAATATTACCTTATCTTATAATGTAAAGCACTTTGATTTGCCTTGCCGCTGATATGCGCTATACAAATACATTTTTACTTACTTACTTACTTACTTACTCAGGGTAGTAAACTCTTTTCTAACTCATGACTCACGAAGTGTGTTCACAGTTAACATCTGTTGGGTTTCACTTTACAATAACTTCTTTTAAAAACTCTACAGTCACAGCTAAATCTAGTATTGCAGGACTTTTTAAAACACTGATGGCAACCAAGTCTGTGGAGCATACAGTTTTATAGTCTCAAACCGCAACGACAGAGGCCAAGTGAGCATAGTTAACCTGGATCATTTACAGGGCTTGAATTAATTGTTGCCACTGCTTCCTCCAGTGGCCTGGCTTTGGTGGTCTTCATCAAGCACCCATCAATCCTCTGCCCTAGCACCCTAAAGCAACCCAGCCAAAAGCAGTGAGAACCCCATTTAGGTTAAACTGTTGTAATTACTCTCACTTTTCTTTCCTCATGTCTTTATGAGGGTGAGTTTTTTGTGTCTGAATGGAATTATTAACTGGCCCGAGGATACAAGCTTGAATTTTTTTTTTGCATAACTACTAATATGATTTCATACCCAAATGCGAGTCTGCACACTTTTCCAGTATTTCCACTGTATTCTTTTTATTGTAAACCAAGTCAAAATCATGGGGTTGTAAGAGTAGAGGCTTCAGTGCAGAGCTCTTATGGTTTACCTGAAGGACAACCACAGTGTAAATCTTCTCCCCTGAGGAAGGATATTCAGGATGTGGCTTTGAAGGAAAGCAGAACTCTGTGTGTGTGTGTGTGTGTGTGTGTGTGTGTGTGTGTGTGTGAGAGAGAGAGAAAGAGAGAGAGAGAGAGAGAGTGCACAAGGAAAGGAGAAGATTTTAACACGCATGCATGCGTATGTGTCGGTGTGAGTGGATCGGTGTGTATGTGTGTGTGGTCCTCTTAGTGAGGTGGAAAATTATTTTTAAGTTCTAGTTAAATATTTGCTTTTCCTTCAAGCTGCCAATGACGTTTTTAGAACTACTAGACTTGACACTGGTGAGGTGTGTGTGAAAGTGAATACTGAGAGTGGATGTTAATGTGTGATCCTATGAATGAGCAAAAGGCATTACCCAAAAGGAGGAAGGC
Source organism: Bujurquina vittata (assembly GCA_015106715.1). Lineage (NCBI taxonomy): Eukaryota > Metazoa > Chordata > Actinopteri > Cichliformes > Cichlidae > Bujurquina > Bujurquina vittata. The sequence goes on along the minus strand of VUQK01000428.1, from coordinate 7,971 downwards.
TCCAGAGGCCTGCTCGCTACATGAGAGAACAACAAATTTTAAGCAATTAAAGTCATGTTTATTTTCCTCACAACAGTGTTTGAACCTTTCCACATCGAGGATTTACATTGAGAAAATACACAGACAAAGCTGCAGACATTACAAATGAGTAACTTGGCATATGTGAGACTATGGCAAAACCCAAACAAAAACCCTGGTCTGTTTAGTCAGCCTGACCAATACTTTGTATTGTGGGCAACTCTGTTTGGCTAGGATTAACTGCAGCACAAAGGCTGGTGTAGTTTTCCAGCTTTGCAAAGAAGTTAGTTTCAATTAAAGCGGCAAACACTGACCATTTAATGTTGTACCTGAAACATAGCAAAAGTATTGATAAAGATAGCATTGCTAGTGTATGCTGGAAATAAACTATTTTGCTACATAATCTTATTTCATGTGAGACACAATACCATCCATGGAAGCGATTTACTGGATGTATATTGTAATAATACGGAGGAGGGTTGTGGGTAATAGGCCAAGTGGGAAAATATTTTATTAGTAATTGTTTTCTTTGTAGTATTGAAAAAATGTTAATAAAGTTGATTAGATAAGTTGTGTGTGTTTTGTCAGTAGTTTAATTTTTTGTGTAACCGCAGAGACTGGTTTGGATTGGGGTTTAATTGGTGCAGTCTATAAAAGGCTGCCAGTTAACATCAGACTGATGCTGGAATCCTGCACCACCACTGGGCTGTATTGTTCAATTCTGTTATGTTTTGTGTTTGTTGGTGAATAAACACCTGTTGGGACAGCACTTCATCTCCACCTCAAGCCTCCTTTTTAATGCAGTCACTACGGGCCATCCTAAGACTGACACATCCATGAAAGGTACAGCCTGTAAAATCTCATTACTACATGTCAGTAGATTGCAGTCAACTAAATTCTGCTTTCTCACCCCTCCCAGTTCAAGTGCACGATCCCAGCTACGATGGTCCCCATTCATCTGTGGTGAGTGCAGGCTGTCAGTCTGCTGCTTACCTCAGCTGTCAATATGCCAGGTGTCCACATCTATTTACTCTAGGGGAGATCCCCCAAATCGGTCCTGTCTGAGGGGCCTCACCCTGGAGCCAGGGCTGGGGAGAGAGAAGTCTGGGCACAAACTGGCCCCGGATAAGCTGAAGTAAATGGATGGCTACTGTTGCTTTCTTTGAAGTGGCTCTAACATTGTTGGACTTGGACACTTAGCCAAAAAACTTGAATAAACTCTTATATGATGTGAGAATGTAATCAAACTGTTTATCAGCGGGAAAGTATGTTTTTTAGAACACTTGAGCCTAACATTGGTTAGACGGGAGGGTCGGATGTCTAATCTGCTGACAATGAGTGACTGCGACAATTTTGGGAATAAACATGTACAAACATGTACATACATGTACAAATATGAAATGGTCATATGTAGTTTGAAAAAGCTATTTGTGATCTTTAATGCATACTACTTATGCAGCCAACCTCTAGTCTCATGCATAAAAGACAATTAAACAGAAGAGCGATAACCATCCCGGCCACTATTCAAGATGATGGGGCAATATGGCAGCTTCCAAAAACTGACGCCTGCTCCGGGATTAATTCCAAGTTTATGAAAATGCATCAGTTTGATGGAAGATGTAATTACACACTTATCAATGTATATTTAAGACAACAGCATTCTTTTTTTCTATTAAATAACCTCAAAAAATGACTTACTGTACCTTTAAATAAAGCCCCCTGGAAAATCATGAATTTCAAGGGTTTCTATAAAATCAGAAGAAAAGAGAACGGATGGATAAAATTTAACTGGCTGCATACAGTACGGCTCCTGATGTTAGTGGGTGTGAGTAGCGCCACATCCTGGGATGTGGGTAATTTCCTCTGTCATGATGTGCTTAAAGTCTTTGATACTTGTATTACTTACTTAAATACTTTCTTAAGAATGGTAGAATTTGATATATGAGAACTAAGACCTGAAAAACATGCCTCTCCTCTAGAACTGGATAAGCAAAAGAAAATGGATGGATGGATCTCTGTAAAATACATTCTGATGTTGTCATTTATTCCTTCTTTGCTGTACATCATTGTTTATTGGGATTGTTTGTTATGTGACAGTGATGGCCTGTGACAGCTACACTTGACTGATTCAAGCCTAAGTAAGCTGACTAATGGAGGCCTGAGGAGAACCAGAGGTTGCGCTTCATGTGACAGATGGACTGAGGGGGTAAAATGTCATTTGTGAACCTTTTTTCATCTACAATAAACTCATTCAGCAGCTCCCAAACAGTAAGATCAGCATGGTGGGGTGGGCACAGCGCATACCTAACTGTGTCACCACATGCGTCTGCAAGCCATTTCCATCAAACGCTCTCCCTCGGGTGCTCAGGACATCCCAGTACATCTCCTCATTACTGTAGATAATCTGCCATGGTGCACAGGTCTGTAAATGGTGGGAAAATAATGACAAGATATTGCTTTTTTGTTTATGACAGTATTCTTTTTCTTCTTTCAGCATCCCCTCTTGGGCGTCACCACAGTGCATCATCTATTTCCATCTCATCCATCTCTCTCAGATCCATCCACCATATACCCCCATCTCCAATGGATAAACAGAAAAGGGACAGCCCCACCCACAGATGAGACTGAGCAATACGGGAAGGACATCTGGAAGAAAGAGGCATTATCCACAACTAATGCCAAGTGGCTTATAAACCTACAAGCAACCTCCCAGAACAAGAACCAAACAGAGGCAGACGTCCAGTAATGAGTATTAAGCATGGGGAGCTGGACAGCCATGAGTCACTTCTACTGTTTGAAAAAGATAACACCACTCCACGGTTTCCTGACTGCACAAATAAGTGCGCTGCTAGCAACACTTACCCAAAATGATTAACGCAAGCCTTTACAATCCTAATCATGAAGGAAGGGTACAACACCTTAAAACCAACCTTTACCAGGATTTACAGCAAAGACGGTGGAATTTTGGTTGGACGGGATAACCACAGGTGTTGCTTGTATTTTCCTGATAGTAATCAGTGACAGAAGACATACGCAAAAGCCACCGGCCTGCGGGTGACAAATACGTGGGATTTCTTTTTTGTTTTTTTTTTACAAAAACAACTGAAATTCCTTTCCCTTTTGTTTTTTGGCTGGGGCATTTTCCTTCAATTTTCCCTGAAGTCTCCACCTGTAAGGAGACCTACCTACACCTTCTCTGCTCACCTATAGCCAGAAACTTCCAGACTTTTCATTCCTGCACATCTCTCAGCACTGACTCTCTTATCCTACTCTATACTCTGCCAAAAAAGCACCTGAGGGCCTGCACTCCTCTGGTATTTCTGCTGAAAGCTATAATAAATCATTTGCCTTTTGTGTCTCAGTTTTCTGCCAATTTTGCTAATGTGTTTTCTCTCCTAGATCTTGGTTTTGGAGTTGAAAGACACCTACTTTAAATACGTGCAGGAGCAAACTAAGAAACGCCCAGCGGTCTTAGCGCACTTGGTGATTCCTTCTCCTTGTCATCACTCCAATGCCCCATTTCCCCAGGTTGAATAGGACAGGAAGCATAAAGCTGAAGATACATTGTGAAAGTAACAGGTAAAGGAGAGGAGAAGACAGAAAAAGAAAAAAGGCTTTTGTCAGTAACTGAATATTGGATTTAAAGACCCTGACTTTTGTTGCTGTCCACAAGTGTTTTGACCATAACCCTATATCAAATGCCAGTGACTTCGGTTGTGGTAAAATGACTCTGCAGGGAAGAAAGCGTGGTGTTTATTTAAGGGGGAGAATTTCACATTTTGACCAAATTGACTCTGTATAGAGAACAGCTCAACAGGCCATGTAAATATCAAAAGACCTTTAATGAAACCACAAGGGATGACAGTTTCCAAAGTACATATTATCTATGGAGAGGTCACAGTGGGAAAGTGGCCTGCCATCCTTTTGCATTTCTTTTGGTGGCCAGAAAGTCATGAGCGATCACTGGAATTTTTTTGGTCAACGCTTCTTGTTTGAGCTCAAGGCTTCCTGACAACCCCTTCCTGACTGTGTCGTCCCCCCTGGGCTCGCACAAACTCTTACGCATGTGTTTCCACACTTGCACATGCAGTCACATGTGAATGCACAGACACATGCACATTCTGCCATCCAGTTCAATGACTTGGAGCTCTTGCAAAGGTCCTAAATCCATGTCCTGCATTCTGGGTTGGTGGGAGCAGACTTCCTGAAAACAATGGAATGAACTAATCTGCAGATTTGCCCGTGTTCTAAGCCAAAGTTTCCCTGACCTCTTGTTAAAAACGTCTCATCTCTCCCCACCCATCCCTCCCGCCCATATTCTTTTTATGAACTGAAGGAGAGTGGATTACCAGAGGTGCTGTGCCACTAATTAAACTCTTCTCTCTGTTGCAACCCCCCGCCCCCCCCCCCCCCCCTCCCCCCCCTCGTCCCCCCCCACCCACC
>VUQK01000425.1:25109-39299 GCA_015106715.1 Bujurquina vittata | reverse complement strand
CTGATGCAACACAGCAACATGATAACACACTTGGATAAGTGATAGAAGGCAGACACTTACAGTGTGCAGAAAACTGATTAAATACAAGTTAGTGTACACGCTCATGGCAGTACAAGACAGTCACACCTGACATTTTAACATCACACTTCCTCAAATATGCACCTTCCATCGATCTAAATTAATGCCACTTTGTGTGCTCTGTCCCTTGGTGAATGTGTGATCCTTGATCAGCGCAGGTAATTTCCTTGTCAGGGTAACATTTACATTTTTGTATCCATATTAAATTAAGTGACAATCCATCTAGTTCCTTTTCGCTCAATATTTCAACTAACGTGTTTCTTGCCTTGAAAACTGTGAACATTTTCAACAAGTCAGAAGATTGAAGAGCATATATTTAAATTCTGGAGATAGCCCCCAAGGGAGTTTAACTTTATTCCTTCATAAAACTGGCAGTAAATAGAGACAAACAGCTCTCAGTGACCTGAGCGAATTCATTCACCCACGTCCTGTCCAGTTCTTTCTTCCAAATAGATGTCATGGGTGATGGTCTCCGCTGTGCTCTTAGGTGCTGACCTACCTTCTCTGTCTCTCCTCTGATGCTCTCGCTCTGTCTTTGTCTCGCTCTTTCTCTGTGTGTTGTGTGTAGGCGTGGGTGAATTAACTCCGCTTATCTCCTCCCACCACCCACCCCAGATTCCACTGGCACACTTGATTCCCATCTACAATCACCGTCCCTGTCCTCCTCCTCACTGGATAGTGTAACTCCTGGTTTTCTAACCTATGCTATGTACTTACCCTACCTGTCCCCCTTCATTGGAGATTCTGTCCTGGTGTGTTTTTCCAGAGACCTGCCTATCCCATATTTGCCCACCAAGAAACACTCAAGTTCAAACTTGTAAAATTCAGGACTCACTGCCCACTGACCAATTAGCTCTCTGTCTTGTACCTCTGTGGGCAGATAATAGGAGAGTCGTGTCTTATGTGTTTGTTTTTCTCTGACAAGCATTAGTGATAAATATAGATTCTTAAATGCAATTTTATTCTTTGGCTATTTTTTTTTCTGTTTACTGCAAAAAAAAAATCTTTTCTTTGATTTTTTTTATATGAATTTTTAATTTCATTCTGGTCCATCAGATTTTCCTGTGTCTTGATGAGTTGTGATATTGACAAGTCTGTTATGCAGTCTTCATTTTTGCCAGCTCTCTTCCTGGCTTCAAATAGGCTAAACTTTATTAATAAAACACACACACACACACACACAGATTTTTCAGCCCTTCTGCAGTTCACCTGGCTGCTTTGGGCAGCTGTTTTCAATTGGCAGAATTAAATGTGTGGCAGCATTCTGATTGGCTGATGATTCTTTAAACTGATTGGTGGGTGTGGCGGCAGTTTTCCTGTCTTGTCCACGCCGCTTCTGGGCCGCAGGCTTATCCACTTAATCCACTTTGTTCCAACACGTTTGACAGTAAAAGCCTCTTTGGTTTTTAAGGTTTTATTTAATATTCTTCATACATAGTCACACGGTAGAAAAACTGTGCTCCTAAGCCTAGTGCTGCCCTCTAAACTAACATCTTAACTGACACTTTAACTGACATTACATGCTACATCAAAGCGAGCAGCATCAAAGCAGTTAACTGCCTATCCTCCAATCGCTATGCATTGTATTGTAACTAAGGAAACGATGAACTAATAAAGGAATTAAAAAACTAATAATGAACCCAGATCAAACCGCAAATCCAAACCCCTTACTAAGTGGCTCTTCCATGCAAGTTGTTCAAAGTTGGACTGTTGGTTCTGCTTTAATAACTTCATCACCGCTTAAGCTACAGAAACGATTCTGGTATCAAAACATTTAGCTTCTTGTGGACATTTATGTCATCACTTTTTGTTGTTTTTTATCTTTTATGGTTTTTGAATTATTCAGCTTTTTAATGAATACTTTGGCTCATTCAAAGACAGGAGAACTCTGATTGGCCTATAATACTTTAAACTGATTGGTGGATAAACTTCAAAGCTTTGAAAGCTGTTAAAAGTTGGGCTGTTGGTTCTGCTTTGATAACTTCAGCACCATCCACTTCAAAGCCAGCAGGAATAAGACATTTGTGGTTTTAGAGCGCAACAATGGGGAGGTCAAGCAGCAGGTCACGAGCGGCAAAGAAACGCTGGCAGACATCAAAAATCCAGATGGCATCAATAAGTGAACAACAAGGAGAAGTTGGTCCCCAGAAGTGTGCATCAGAGAACGTGTCTCCACAGTCAACAGGTGAAAGTGTCAAACGGGGAGGTCAACGTGTTAACTTGCGTATACCAGATGTGACATACACTGATGTTGTAAACCGTTATGCTGTTCTTCGTGCAGCAGGACCTTCTCATCTTCAGCTGGTAAACCAGAGACCAGGACCATCGTATGTGAATGTGGGATATCAGCCTTCAGAAACAGCACTGAACACTGAAAACACAGCTGTGAATCAAGATGTTCCTATCACACAAGTCCCCTCACAAGATGATCCTCAGAATGAATCAGGACCAGAAGGTGAAGTGACAGTTAGTTACCCTCAAACATATGATGATTCTCACCGTGAATTAATTTTTCAAAAGCTAAAAAAATTTAGCAGAACCCAACGGAGAAAAATGAAAAGAAGATTGCTTGCGTCTGGAAAAATCACAGCAGAAAAAAGAAAAGCAAAAACAGAAGGCAGAAATATGCAACTGATGAAGGTTACAGAACCAAGAAAACAAACATATTCAAGAAGGACATATGAAGTTCACAAATTATTTCAATAGGAGCTGCGTTTTTTTGATTTAGAAGCATTTGCTCGACAGCAGCGCCGAGGCAAATTCAGCATTGCTCTGCCAAGGAGTGCCTGCATTTCAACAGTTACACGTCTGTTTTCAGTTGACAGATTGAAGTGTGTAGGGACTTTCTGATTGACTGATGATACTTTAAAGTGATTTGTGGAGCATGTAAATGGTTCAAAGCTTGGCTGTTGGTTCTTCTCTTTTTCCCTCCTTCTGCATTCATTTCACTTCTTTATTTTCAGCAAATAAAGGACAATTTAGCTCTGTTCTTGACAGTTTCAGCTGTTTTTTATTTCAAGTTAATTTTTTGTCTTTGGCTAAGCTGTTTCAGCAATCAAGTTTCAGCTCTTTTCAGCAATTTATTTGGGCATTTCAGCTCTGATCTTTCAGCTGCAAACCAGGAAATGCTTTATCTAGTTATTATTCGTCCGTATTTGACCGTTAAAAACTTAAGCTACATTTCCGCTATAGAAACCGTTCTGATATCAAAAGGTTCAGCTTCTTCAGGACATTACTACTATTACTTTTTCTTGTTTGTAACTTTTATGATTTTTGAAATATTCAGCCTTTTTATGTTTTTGCCCCATTCAAATAAATGGGGAAACACACACACACACACACACACACACACACACACACACACACACACACCATTGTCTGCAGCAGCTGTTTCTTTCAGTCTATATTTTGTGGTTAACGTCTTCAAATCCTGATTGCCGGTGTTAGGGTAAGTGCATTCAGATTATGAAGAAATACTTTGGGTATGTTGAACTTGCTTCATAGTGCAGGGCTCAGGTCTGATAATAGCCCTCCAGTTGAGAGCTGCAGTGTACTATGTGCCCCATGATTGGTAACAGTAATGAAGTGGATGTATGTGCTGTTTTAAAAGATAGATGGACAAGGTCTACTTGTACATATACACAAACGCACAAACCCTTGACTTCACTCCAAAGTAATTTACAACTGGGATGGCCGCCATCACTGAAATAGCATCTTGGTTTTTTTTGGGGGAAGAGAAACAGCATGCATTTTAGCCAGAGGCTACTTGTCTGTCAACAGTGAGATAAACAAAGCAAACAATCTCTATTAATCATTTACAACTTGCACTCATAAATTATTTCTGCATTCTGTCAAATAGCATGTTCAGACATGAAGGCACTGCGTCAACAATGGACTCTTTGTCAAGCTGCCCCCCCTATAGCTGTGAGTATCACGGTTAGCAAAGCCATCCAGCGGGTGCATTTATGTCCCTTTCTGAAACATATTTCTGCTGGCTACAATCCTGCTGAACCATTTCTTACATGGATTCTGTCCTTCCAGCCTTCCATCTTTCTTTTTTATTTTTTTATTTTTTATTTTTTTGGAATCACAAATATGAAGCCTGTTCTGTCCACAGGGGGGGATTACAGAGGAGAGGAGAAATGTCTAATGCACTCATCTACAGTGCTCTGATGTTATAAGTGAAGCCAGTGTGTGTGTGTGTGTGTTTTGTGTGACATCTCAGAAAACTCCTTGTTGCTCCAAAATAGCTCAGCAGAGCTGTACTGTACATTAACTGACAATTTGTCAGTTAATGTACCTAGTCTTACTGGCGGGGATGCCTTCAGAGAGCTCATGCTGCTCTGAAAATTGTGTGTGTGGACTCTTGGCTGTTTTACACCCTTTCATCTCACCGCTGGGCCCCTCCAAAGCCCTTGTAGTCCAAATCACAATGACACTACCCCACCTTTAGAGCTTCTTCGATGACAGAATCAGGGCAGCTTTGCCGTCACTAGCATCAAAGCCACAGTGAGACGGAGATGGATTAATAAGTAAAGGAAAGTGTGACAGAACAAGAAAGGCGCCCAGATTACACAGAAGCAGGAAAGTCACCCAGGGCCTCTAAAAGAGTTTCCAAACCTGTTTGTTTTGTTGCAGTAGCTGAAAGAGTTCCTATGCATGAGCATCTAGCATTCCAGGAACAGCGGGAGAAGAGGAGGAGAGAAGATGGACTGCCACAGCTAGCTGGCATACCAAAGTTTGAAGAGCAGAAGAAGGCATGTGCTTACACCCGCATTCACCCAGCACGCCGCTGTTCATTATTCCACCAATCTGTCAAATCCCACTGCTGAATCATCACGGCAACACAGGAGGAGGGTGCCAAGCCCTCCTGATGCTTTACAGTAATTTTTGATGTTTGAGGACATGAATGGCTCATTATTGTAAAAACGGAAGCTTGATTAAGACACACTGACAAGATTTCAAGAGCAGGGCTTTGTGCTTTGGTATGATCTATTCATGACACTTTGGGTTTAAATATTCATGTTTTGCCCTTTGTCTTCTTCCACATGCGTTCTTATTGCCTAAAGCGCGCTCTATAAATTCACTAGTCGCATGTCATAATTGGTACTGGGTCTCTCTCTGGTAGTTAATCCGGGCTCTGGTTGTGTAAGTAACCCTCCCATATACTCCCATATATTTCCCCATCCAACCATGTGGTATATTGGTCAATTCACTGGGTACCCACAAGCCATTGCAACAATCACCTGGCCTTTTATTGCATCAAGCTACTAAATTTCTGTAACATTTCACATCACTCTAGGCACAACATTGCTGCAAGTCTTTCCTTGCGTGTATGCTCTTAATACTTTTCCTCTCTCCCCATTGCTCTATTAGTTCTCCTATACACCTGTGTCATTGTGCCTATCATAACTGCAAGAGAAAATCTCATCTCAGAATTTAAAGGCAACAATTTGTTACTGAGGCCCAACTCCAAACAGCCTGAAGCTCCAGCACTCTATTTCCCCTGCAGTCAGTCACACTGAAGTTCAACCCTATTAAAAAAATCACAGACTGATGATAAGGGATAAGGCTTTTTTTTTGTATCAAATTTCTCCTGCTCGCCTCAACAGGGTTATCAGATAGTTAAAAGTTTATGAGGCATCACTGTTTATCAGACTCTATCTGGTGTTTAAGTATAATCTTTATGACACCCGAAAAACAGCTGTGAAATCTGCAGAGTGGCGGTAAGGTCACCCTGCCGATGGGCTGTGGCTAACAGCTGCCAGAGTCGGTCGGCCTCCCTGCGTCTCACTGGGTGAAACCAATTGAAGCCTTAACCCGCCCAACTACTTGTGTCACAAAAACTGAACACCTATCACGGTTTATTACCAATAGCACACAAACAAAAACGAGCACATAAAGTGCAAAATCATCCGCTGAAGCTCCGGTGTTCAGAGCTGTTATGGGATGGGATCGTAGCACTTTATGAAGCCTGTAGCAATCACACAAACAACCACACTCCCTCACTTGATCTTGCTTGACCTAGGAGTGAGGGAGAGGTAGAATGAAGCTTGCTCTGCTTCCCTTCTAATCTGGTCTGACAGGTCCTGACTCCCAGAGTATGATTAATGTGAGCTGCAGCTGTAGCTGGACGCATTTAATGTCATCGGCAATATCACCCTGCTCCAACAGATGAGATCCCAGAAATCATAAATTCCCATGGCATGTTGTCCATATTCATTAGCAAACAATTTATTGCAGAATTTTGTTGTTATTTTCATATGAGGTGCCACCGCATCCATCACTCAGTCAGGCCCTGAGCCCGAGAGTGCCACAGAAAGTCAAAGACTGATAGCCTGTACCCAGCTGCCATGAATCATTCGTCTAGTGTTCAGTCATTAACCAGGTGCCAATTTGAATTTGGCTTTTCGTGGGACCATTCTGGTTGCTTCCTCGCGAGACAGCAGAGAGGAAACCTGACCATATGGGCAGCAAACATTCATACAAGAGTCAACAGGATCAGGGATTTTGCATGTTTGTGGATGTTCAGGAACATCTTGTAACGAGTGGGGAAATATCACTGGTCAAAGCATTGATTAATTCAAGAGAGCAAGCAGTCGGAGCAGCTGCACTTGTACTGGGATTCATAAAATTCATCTGGTATCATTAAAAAGTCAGCAAAAGCATAAAGGAGAAAATCCCAAAGTTGGTTCCAAGTAAGTTTATTTTGAGGGGGGAAAAACTTTCACATCGTGTCACGTCTTACTCACCTGTGGCTGACCTTGGTGCATAATCTTCAAGTGTTTTGTTTGGCTATTTGCTTTTTTTATTGTGAAATCCCACTCCACGTTCCACCTTGATTATATTGCACTCACCACCTTTATGTGTTTTGAAGTGTGTGAGGCTCCTTTTTCAATTCTAGTCCTTGACATTTAGTGGTTGACTCTATAGAGCTCTGAAAGTCAGAGTAAACAAAGGGTTTTCAGGCTCAAATGGATAAAGCGGGGAGAAAAAAAAAGAAAAGAAAACAGCCAAATCACTGTTGATGTTTCATTGTGTTGCCCTCAATATGGTAGTCAGTACACCACAGGATCTCCACCACCTTCAGCCAACTCAGCCATAAAATATTTTCTCATTCACCGCACGTTCCACGGTAGCATGCATCTTAATCTGAAGAGACGGTTCCATTTCAGCTCGCTCCCAATAACCTTCCCATTCACCGCTCCCCACGTACACCTTCAGTGAAAGAAGGGAAGCTCCCAGAAATAGAAATGAAAGAAGATGATTTCAGCAGCTGAATCACAGATTTAGTGGGAACAACATGAGAGAGTAGAAAAGGGGAGAGAGGAGTGAGGAAAAGGGACGCGAGTTGAGATGTGGGGGGAAAAAAGGGAAGACGTGCAGGGAGAAAAAGAGCTGCTGTGTGTGGCTCTGTGGTGTATTAACTTCCTAAGGTGGGACTGTTAGAAACGAATCTCATTGTTGTCACCGTCTGCCTGGTTAGGAAAAAAAGGAGGAAGCAGCCGTTCACTATTTGCGGCCGGGCGAGCATAATGTTGCGTCAAGATGTGCAAACTGGTTAAATGCTCCACTCCCTCCATATCATTATGTTCAAAAAGCAATCAGTCTGCTTCTCACTTTTAAGACACCCCCCCCCCCAAGGCAGTATCTAGAATTTGAGAGACAAATGAGGTTCGAATCAGAAACGAAATGGTCTAGAGGAAAGTTAATGAGTGGATTCCACTTCCCTGATGAGCTTTATGCTGCTGACAAATTACTGGTAGCCTGATATTGAGTGCTGATGGACTCTGTGCGGTAACTTTAAAGTTCCCCACCTGATCAGCATCAAGAATGTACTGATTATTTTGGCTTGTGGATTATGATCTACCAACAGTATTATTTATGCAAAGGTTTTTTTCCCCTTAATAAATAATAAATGTGCACGTAATGTCAATCAAATTTTAGTATATCTCTGGTCATTTTTAAATGATTTACATATAAATATCGAGTACATTTTAATTGACTTAACTTTTGACTTTTGTATCATATTTGATACATCAGTTTTTGAGACCTCTACATATTTGCTATGCCAGCTGTAGCAAAAAGTACACTAATTAAAACTCATATATGCAAATTGCTATTTAGATGTTTTTTTTTCCTAAATTTGTCTGAAACTTTAATTTTTCTGGCAGTTTTCTGGCAATTATTTCATGACTCAGGCTAAAGGTTTAAGGAAACTTATACCCATTTCCACCCCCACAGTTTTATTCTTGGACTCAGTAGCAGCTTTGCATAACTCATAGTTAAGAATAACCCCTGTTTATCACAACTGCCCCTCCTTTCATCCGCTGCCTGATACAAGCAGTTTTAGTTCCCTCCCCCTGGCTTTTAAGACAAATTTCTTCTGATTGGTTTCCCCTCACAAACCACAGATTTGAAGAGCAGGTGGGAAGGTGGGCTGAGTTGTGTGTCTGAGATGACCATGTGAAGGACTTCTTTCTATTAACATCACGCACTAAACTCTGAAGCTTTGGCAATATTTATTATGAGCGTTCACCACTGTAACATCATGACAAAAAATAAGGAAAAGCACAGGTCCATTGCTTTTGTTTGCAACATATAACTAACCTCTTTAAATGAACACTATTATTAAGCTTGCCACTTTACTTCATTACTCTTAACATGAAGGAAATTGCCGTGAGAGCTGTGAGCCACGAAGGCATCGAGTTTTGCTTTGCAGATCTTTCTTTTAAAAAAACAAAAAAACAAATTGAGCATCTGTGTGATCACACCTGTCTTACTCAAACAGGGATCATCATCAACCCCGCGACTTCACGTGCGGTATCTGCATTGTCTAATCTAACATGAAGGTAAAGAAAACACAACCTGTGCAACTGCACTGTGAACATCTGGGAGTGAACATGGAGCAGTTCAGTAACATCGAAAGGCCATCGGTAAGAGTTTGGCAAGGATCCCTATGCTCTGCTATGACAAACCCACACCCGCTCCCTCAGGGAAGATAAAGTGACAATTGAATTAATATGTTTAGTTTATTAACTGAGTAAACTTTAAACTAAATTGTTTGTTATATCAGTATACTGACAACTATATTAATATATCTTAAGATATATTAAAAATATTCACAGCTTCTTGTGTTTTATACAAACGTGTGAATTCAGAATTAGATATTTAATTTTGAAACAGGCTTTTTTTAATTACAAATATCTCATAAGATTTTTTTTTCAGTGTAGTAAAAAGCCTTGTGGGAGCTGAAGGCCTGCAGACACTTTTCAGTTTCTCTATTATCTCCTGGAATAAAAACATAAGGGAGGCTAATAAAGAGTGGCCTTGATTTAAATGTCATTGCACCATGTTTTTGTTGCCATGGAAACATTTCAGTCAGACTTTGTTGATGTCATGGCTGGTTGATAGTCTGGATCAACCAGACATAGAGGCTATGTTTGAGTGTTGTATTTGTGCCATCCAAATAGGTGGCCCCAGCAGGGTTGTTGTTCAAATGAAGGGAGCCAGTGTTTGTGGAAGAGTGAAAACCGGAAAAATAATAACAGATTCTCCTTTTCCCCACCCGTGGGGATGACAGAGCAGCGTGATGTGTGGTTTTTGTCCGCAGGCTGCCTGAAATGTCACCAACACACACCGGTGGTCACTGACGGGGGTGGCAGGGAGAAGGAGGACAGAATGCTGATGGGGAGGAAAGGACTCAATGTCCAACTCAGCGTCGAGAGACACACATGTGCCCGTGCACAAATCCAGATTGTGGCCCAGACTGTATTTTGACCTCTGAGGTTCTGGTAGCTGAAAGCAGGCTGTCACTGAACGATTGCAGAGAGCAGCAGGAGCACACAAGTCTTCTGAGGGAGCTGACCTTTGTGCAGCATTTCTAACCTTTCGTGGTTTACCTGCTACATCTCCAGGGAATGTTTGCTCTCACACAGTCACAGTCTCTTGTTAGTCTTCTCAAAGAACACACTATATTGCTCATGCACCAGATGGACTTGGCTTATGAAAAATAGAAAAATCCAATAAGACAGCTCCAGGATCTAAGAACAACCAGCACCATCTCGCCTCAGTTCAAGAACCTCAAACAGAATAAATGCTTCATGGTTTCAGTGTTTTCAGCTTGCTAAACCAGACTATACTCCCAGTTGGTCAGTCATTACACTCTAATGCTGTTATTCAAACTCGCAGAATATTTCTTTGAATTTCTAATAGACGTCACTGAGTCTGTATCATTACCAAATATATAACAGAATAAAGGAAAACTAAACCCAAATTCTGTATGAAATCATTTCAGGGTCTTTCTCTTGCATTGTCAGTGGGAAGTTTCTAGTATGTGCCAGCGTGTTTTACTTCAAGCTATTCACATTCCCTCAATTAAAGGTATGTGAGTGTACCTTGTATAAAGCTGCCCGTCACTGGCTTCAAAATATGAAACCACATCATAAAAATATGCCCCTCTCCTATTTATTTATTCAGGAAGGCAAAAAGTAACTCAAGTAAGTTTGCGTTGCCAGCTAGTTTCAGCTGGAACACTAAAGCCTGCTTGAAAGATCTGAATGACTTTGAGTAGAAATTGTATTAATAGAGCAGATTTTGTTGCGCGTAGGCTTAATTTGCTTTACATCACCACTTTGTCTTTGGATGGTGGGAGGAAATCTGAGCACTAGGACAGTGCTGTTGCATCATTGCACCAGCAGGCCACCTGAAATAAAGGCATAGACATGGAACAGTTTATGCAAAAAACCAAACATATGTGTAACTCACAGACACTCACAGACATATAAACACATAGTAATTATTCATAAACTTTGGAGAGCAAGATTTTAAGTTTGCTTTTCACTGTGGAAACATTTGTGATGGATCGCCAGCAAGCAGGCAGTTTCAGAGAGTCAGGCCATAGTCACTAAAATCACTCTCAGCAGCCTTGGATCCAATTCAGGGTTCAGCTGAAAGACTTTCGCCTAAAGACTCGAGAGGTCTGACTGGCTTATAAGCAGTGAGTAAGTCAGAGATGTACCGAGGGGCCAAACCTTCGAGTGCTTTATAGAATATTAACTTCTGAAGGTAATTCTGTATTTTACCAGAGGTCAGTTAAGTTATTTTTGTATTTTTGCTGAATGTCTCTAGATTATTACGGGGATTATTATAATATTGGGAACTCTCTTCAAGAAAGAGAGCTTAAAGCAGGAGGGTTTAGCAGTGGCAACAGTGACCTCTCTGGCTAGAAGGCGTAAGTGCAGGATTTTGGATTCGGCTGAGCTCTAACTTTAAAAAGTGAAGGGAACTCAAACAAGCTGATTTTTAGCTGCTCATTCAACAACAACAACAACAACTAAACGCATCTCAGTATAACTCAACATATTCACTGCCATAGAGTTCACCTTACATGGACTTCAAGCGAGTGTTAGAGAAAAGCATATTTCAAATCAAACCAAAATGATTTTGAAACTATCATTTTAAGGTAAAGCAGTTACATGTGGTTCTGAAGGGTTCTTAAAATGCTGCAAAATGAATGCAAAGGCTACTTTGTTGGGCATTATTAGCAGCTGATGCCACCACGTCCACCCCAGCTCCTTTTTCTTACTTGAAAGCATTTACATGCAGAGCTGTCACAAATGCTTATCTGAGAAGAATGACTTTTGAGCTGAAGTAAATAATGTTTAATTTTCACAGTAGATAGGCCAAAGAGTTAACCGAGGTCTCCTCCTCATGTTTATAACGCAAAGACGGGACCTTGGAGGAATTTCAACTCTGTATTTGAAATATAAATGAGGGAAAAAAGTCATTGATGTTAGCTGTTATGAGAGATCTCATTTTAGGCTCAAACTTGTCATCTCTTTTATTAGTGGGCTCAGTAGGCAGATGAAAAAGTGTTTTCATTGCAGCGAGTAACTTTTGATTGCAGCCCATAATAAGCATAGTTTCATCTTTTCTTCACCTTTCTTCAAGTTCTGCTTTCTTTCAGCCACAATTTGAACTCATCTAGCTCTTGTGGGAAATCACAGGCAGTCCACAAATTTACACCAACCAAAACTATTAATTTCAAAAAGCTGAATGGGCGTTTCAGAGGCAGAAATACTCACATTCACACTCTCAGTGCATGAAAACGTTTCTAATCTCTGTTTGTTTGTTTTTTTACCACTGTAGTTTGCTGGGATGTTAGTGAG
This sequence comes from Bujurquina vittata, assembly GCA_015106715.1. Classification (NCBI taxonomy): domain Eukaryota; kingdom Metazoa; phylum Chordata; class Actinopteri; order Cichliformes; family Cichlidae; genus Bujurquina; species Bujurquina vittata. Next base: position 27,051 of record VUQK01000425.1, on the reverse strand, counting down.
CTTGAAAAATCAATAGCATCCCTTGATGAGCCGAACCTTTAGTCGGTGTTTCACGACTAAAACGATCACTCGACCTGGCGAGGTGAATAAAGGGAAGCTCGTCTTCCAGTGGCTTTGCTGCATCCCAGCACAATACATGTGTTCATTATGAGCCCTGCCTCCCCGCTTTCTGCCTGTGATGGTGTCAGCCTTATTGCCTTGGCTTTCAGTGCCTTGTTGAGTTGTCTGTGTCCCTCTTGCCTGTCTTTCTCTCACCTCTCTCCATCTCCTTTGCTGTAATAGATGCTGAGACCTATTGATTTTTATCCCGAGTACTTCTCACAGGGCATCTGACTGTCTCTTTCACTTATGCTGTGAACAATGCTGAGGGTCCTTTTTTTTTCCAGGTCAGTGAAGGATGATCAATTAGACGGCCTATTGGATTTTTAATTTCCAAAATTTTAATTCATGAGGTGCAGCTGACATTGAAGATCCTATCTCACGAAGGGGCTTTTAAGGTTTTGTTGCGAGGCCTCATATTAGTGCCCCCGCTGAGGTACTTCAAGGACTATTGCTCCCTACTAAATGATAGGACAGTTTGGAAATAACAGACCATTTATCCCTTAAGCACCTCATAAAAAAACCTCTAATGTTGTTTTCTCCCCATTAATCCAAAAGTAGTTTTAAATCACCACAAATTGACACCCTTGAGCAGAAAGGTCCTGGTTGCTCTTTAGGAAATGACGCCTCTCCTCCTTTCTTCGCTGCATGTGGTAACGAAGGGAAATTGAGCAAAAATGTGTTTTTAATTAAAAACAATAAAGCGGCCATATTTCATGCATGGAATGCACTCTCCGATTACCGAAGATGCAATCAGGAGTGGCAAGTCAACAAAGTTGCAGATAAAGCATGTGAAACAAAGGGAGCAGTGTGGCCAGGCATTAATCAGGCTGTCAAGGTCCAGATAATAATCAGAGAAGACACACATCGTGAGAGTGTGTAGTATCTAATTACTTGACAAATTCTGACTCTTAGACCCTGAGAGGCAAAGTGGATGAGAGCAGCACGAGCGCGGCCGCCCCGCTGCCTGACGCCTTTGGGCTCAGTGTTTGAACAGTATGATTTTTCTAGTGCGCTGCAGCTCAGTGATCATTACTCAAAATGAGAACAGATACTGTAGTCTGGCCAGGGACTATCGACAAGGGTTATTTTTGCAGTGCAGTTTGGCTTAAGGGAAAGCATAATGATTATATCACATGTATTATTCTAAAAGCTTTTTCTTGTTGTCCTCTGCACTGTGGATCAGAGGGTGTTGTAAGCGGTCTAATTTTCCTAATTACTCAAAAAAAATGCAGCACAATAGTCGATTAGTTCAAATTTAGTTAATAAGCTTAAATATTAAGTTTTTGCCCCTTTTTTAAACAGCATAAATGTCCCACTAAAAACAACTTTGTCATTCTTACCAGCCACAACATTTAAACTGCCTAATATTTCTGGCATTAGTGCCTCCAGCACAGCATCAATTGGTTTGGGCATGGACAAGTAACTTCTTGGGATGTCCTGAAATGTCTGGCAGAGGGATGCTGGCAGCAGAGCCTTTGGGTCCTGTGGGCTGTGTGATGGGGCGTCCATGGATTAGATTTGTTTTGGTGCACCCCAAACATACTGGAGGTTTGGTGGCTGCATTAATGCTTTTGGTACTTTGTAGTTATCCATGAGCCATACTAACAACTTTTGTGATGGAGCCTGCCACACTCTCTGTGCTCTCCTTTTTAGTCTTCTCTCTCCCCTCCGCCACCAACTGGTTGCAGCAGATTGCGGTCCCTCCTTGAGCCTGGTTCTTCCTTCTCACTGTAGCCAAGTGCTTTCTCATAGCCCAGGATGGAAAACCTGTGGCTCTGAAGCCACATGCAGCTCTTCTGCCCATCATAAGCAATCATAACTTACTGCAGAACACCTAAAA
>VUQK01000422.1:9265-26322 GCA_015106715.1 Bujurquina vittata | reverse complement strand
GACTGAGGTGTACAGTAGGCACCTTTTTATATATATATATATGCTTTTATATATATATATATATATATATATATATATATATATATATATTTTTTTATATATATATATATATATATTTATATATATATACATACACATATATATATATATATATATATTTATATATATTTCTCTTTTTTGTTTTTGTGTTGTTTTGTTTGTCCTTTTCTCACTACTTACTATTGGATGAAGGTACAAAAACATTTCACTGTACATTGTACTGTGTACAACTGTGCATGCGACAAATAAACATTATCTTCTACCTTCTTCTTCTAAGAAAATTTATTCATCCTACATTTGATGGTGCAGATGTTTATCTTCAAAAAACAGGACAAAATAGCTCACTATATGATTGAGTGGGTGTTAAATAATGTCACTAATCATGCACTATGGCAGGGATATTCAAGTTCAGGCCTCGGGGGCTGTGTCCTGCAACTTTTAGATGTGTCTCTGCTTCAACACGCCTGAGTCAAATATAGAAGTCACTGGCAGGACTCTGGAGAACTTGACTGCATACTGAGGAGGTAATTAAGCTGAATCAAATAGCTGATTCAGGTGTGTTGGATCAGGGACACACCTAAAACCTGCAGGACACTGGCCCTCAAGGCCTGGATTTGAGGATCACTGCACTATGGTCTCCACAGTCACCAGATCTCACCGTAACTGGACTCCTGGGCACGATTTTTTTGGTGATGCTCTCCATCTCAGCACCAACCTCAGGCGATGAAGGCAGCACAGCATGAGGTGAAACGACATGTGAGGGAAGCAAAGGACAGCTAAAGGAGAAAGGTGGAGCAGAAGCTGAAGGAGAACAACATAAGGGATGTCTGGGAAGGAGGGGGTGGGGGGCAGTGGACAGAGCAAATGAACTGAACAACTTTTTCAACCGGTTCAATCACCCTATGCCCCCCCCCACACACACACACACACACTCTCCCTCACTGCAGCCACCTCTCTTCCTTCCCTCGAAACACCTCCCTCCGTACAACACAGCACCCCTGCATTGTTCCAGTCTGAAGAAGGACCAGCATAGTGAACTGAATGACTTCTGACCAGTGGCACTCACCTCACATGTAATGACGACATTGAAGCGGCTCCTCCTCAGCCTCCTCAGACCGCAGGTGCAACATGCCCAGGACCATCTGCAGTTTGCATACCAGGCAGATGTTGGTGTGGAGGATGCCATCCTCTACCCGCTGCACCGAGCACACAGTCATCTGGATAAGGGAAATGGCACGGTGAGGATCCTCTTTCTGGATTTTCTCAAGTGCCTTCAACACCATCCAGCCCCTTATGCTTCAGGATAAACTGAGCAAAATGAGAGTGGACGCCTGCCTGGTCACTTGGAGCTCCAGCTACCTCTCAGACAGGCCACAGTATGTCAGGCTGAAGGACATCATGAATAATACTGTAATCAGAAACAGTGGCGCACCCCAGGGGACGGCTCCTCTTCTCTTCACCCTGTACACTGCAGACTTCTGCTGCAACTCTGACCTGTGTCACATCCAGAAGTATGCTGATGACACAGCCACTGTGGGGTGTATTATGGATGACAGAGAGGAATAGTATAGGAGCCTGGTGAGGGACTTTGCTCTCTGGTGCCACAGGAACCACCTGCAGCACAATACCTCAAAGACCAAGAAGCTGGTCACTAACTTTAAGAAGTCCAGACAACAATCATGACCAGTACAAATTGAGGGAGTTGAGGAGAAGGCTGTAGATGCCTACAAGTACCTTGGACTGTGGTTAGACAGCAAGCTGGACTGGACATGCAATACAGAACATCTGTACAGGACAGGACAGAGCAGGTTGTACTTCCTGAGGAGGCTGCGGTCTTTTTAACATCTGCAGGAAACTCCTGGAGATGTTTTATCAGACTGTTATAGCAAGTGTCCTGTTCTACAGTGTGGTGTGCTGGGAGTGCAGCACATCCAGGAAGGACACATCCAGGCTGGACAAACTGATCAGGCGGGCCGGCTCTGTGGTCCCCATGAAGCTGGACTGTCTGGTGACGGTGGCAGAGAAGAGGACTATGGTCAAACTAATGGACATTATGGATGATGCCAGTTACCCTCTGCACACTGTCATCAGCAACCAGAGGAGCCTGTTCAGTGACAGACTGTTGCTTCCCAAGTGTAGGACTAACAGACTGAAAAACTCCTTTGTCCCTCACGCCATCAGACTGTACAACTCCTCTTTAGGGGGAGGAGCAGCACCCTGAGCCTGACCGTAACACAACAGAAAATACTTTTTTTATTCATAGTTTTTTTCGTTGTGATTTCTGCTGTGTTTGTGTGCCTATTTTTGTTGGCTGTAACAGCTGCTACTGGAACTTTAATTTCCCTGATGGAATCTTCCTAAAGGGATTAATAAAGTTTAATCTAACCTCACCAGAGGCTTGTGTACCACACAAATCTAATTGAATTGATTCAAATGTTAAATAATTGTGGTTGGTTTTGTATTTTTCTATGATTTTTTTTTTCCTTAGAGAATGTAGATTTTAAAAGATGGAAGAATGTAAAAGAGTTCAGAGACTTGGAGAATCGGTTCCATTAAAGCACTAAACTCTGTTCATTATGTTCTTGGATCACACTGCTGCAATAATCAAACCATCACCTCTTCAGTACTTTGAACGGAGATTTAAATAAACAAACCACCAGTCAAAGCTGCACATCACCTGCTAGTTTATTCTTTAAATTTTTGCATTTGTAACCAAGTAGACTTCTGCTGATCTACATCCTGACCAATTAAAAAAAAAATAAAAAGCACACGAGGCCGTGAATTTCAAAAACGAAGGACTTTATTCCACCACTGCAGTACTTCAGTACTACAGACAAGCAGATACTTCCACGCCATCTAACACAAGAACAGAACAGGGAATTTGAAATATAGAAAAAAAAAAAAAAAATTGGTCACCAATTTAAATCTTAATTTACTGTGGGACCTTCCCTCAGGCATATGATGGGGATGGCTACATGAGGGAACCAAACTTACAGATACAATGCCTTATTGCACATTTGTAACTCAAGAGCAAGAAGAATGTGGCCAAAGTGACATTGTAGCGATGGGCAAGTTTACTCCTTGCTAGCCATGTGGGCCATCAGGTCGCAGACACGGTTGCTGTAGCCAAACTCATTGTCGTACCTGGCAAAGAGGAAAAATGGGATTTAGTAGGCAACACTGGGAATAATCAGAAAGACATGAAAGCAATCAGTGCTGAAGGCGCACCATGAGACTAGCTTGACAAAGTGGTCGTTGAGGGCAATGCCAGCGCCGGCATCAAAGATTGAGGAATGCGGGTCACCGTTGAAGTCTGTGGACACAACCTTCAGGACAGAGGGGAGAGTGGCACATCAGCAAGCAAACCCACTGACAAAATTTAACCATGAAATGAGAACGCTGAGTGCATACCTGGTGCTCTGTGTATCCCAGAAAGCCCTTCATGGGGCCCTCAGCTGCAGCCTTCACAACCTTCTTGATGTCATCATATTTGGCCTGAAACGGCAAAAATGTTTCATTTGCATTTTTAAAAGAAATAAAATAGAAGCAGTGAACCAGATGTTATGTAAATAAATTTAAAATGGGTTCATTTTTAAAAGACTGATATCTGCGGAACCAGCAAAAAAAATAAAATAAAATTTAAACATTCAGCTACAATAGAAATGATTGCAATAAATCTTTGGTGGTTCTGGTCTTTTTAAATGGGATTTGTTGAGTGTAAGGAAATTGTTATTCCTACACAGATATGTTGTAAATTCCATGTGATTACTCACTGGTTTCTCCAGACGGACTGTCAGGTCAACCACTGACACATTGGGGGTGGGGACACGGAAGGCCATGCCAGTCAGCTTGCTGTAAAATATTAATGTGTTTTGCTGAAGCAGCTTTACTGGAGCATTTTGTCACCTTTGCAAAGCAAAATATTGTTAAACCGTACAATAAAGTTTTATTTGCACTGACCCGTTGAGCTCAGGGATAACCTTGCCAACAGCTTTGGCAGCGCCAGTAGAAGCGGGAATAATGTTCTGGCTGGCACCACGGCCATCCCTCCACAGCTTACCAGAGGGACCGTCCACAGTCTTTTGGGTGGCAGTGATGGCGTGAACTGTGCTCTGATGGACACAACAGAAAGATAAAAAAGGGAAGACAATCAAATATAGCTCAACTGTCCTTTATTCAAAATTGTTCAAGTGGAGTGCATCAGTTCCTACCATCAGGCCCTCAATGATGCCAAAGTTGTCATGGATGACCTTGGCCAGGGGTGCCAGGCAGTTGGTTGTGCAGGAAGCATTGCTATGGAGGAGGGGGGGGGGAAAAAAAAGAGGGTCCTTGTGTTTTTTAAAGAAACTTAACTGACTTTTTTTATTAGAAGATCAGTTAAGACAGTTACACATTGCATTAGAACAGGTGAGCATTAATAATAATAATTTCAATACATTCAAAATACAGGGTGATTTTTGCCACCAAAACTCTAAATATTAAAACCACACACACTTTCTTACCTTACAACCGTCAGGGAGTTGTCATACTTCTCGTGGTTGACACCCATGACAAACATGGGAGCGTCAGCGCTGGGTGCAGAGATGATGACTCTCTTGGCGCCACCCTTCAAGTGAGCCTGTAGCATTGTATTGAAGTCATTAAAGTGGTTTCCTTTTTACACACATACAGCTTCTGCATTTACAGTACAGGACTGAGCACTTACAGAGGCCTTCTCAATTGTGGTAAACACACCAGTGGACTCCACCACATAGGTGGCACCAGCATCACCCCATTTAATATTGGTGGGGTCCCTCCTGAAGGGGAAAAGGGGAAGAACATGGGTTAGAGGTTTTTTTGCAAGTGGCCATCTTTGTTACACTGTTAGATAAATTGATCATTTTTACAAATATGGCAGATGAACTCACTCGTGGAAAACACTGATTTTATGTCCATCAATGACCAGCTTGTCTCCCTCAGCCTTCACTTCGCCATTGAAGCGGCCGTGAGTGGAGTCATACTTGAACATGTAGACCTAAAGAGATGGGAAGGAGAATCTTTACGACAGGGTTTTACACAAATTGGAAAGAGGAGCTTATGTGAAATTAATTTGTATGGGGAAGCGTGTGCCCCTGACTCCAACAGCACTAATGCTTCATGTTCCCTTTTTCTTGACTGACCATGTACTCCAGGTCAATGAAGGGGTCATTGATGGCCACAATCTCCACTTTCTTGGAGTGGAAAGCAGCACGGGTCACCAGACGACCGATGCGGCCAAATCTGAAAGGTGAACAGAGTTGTTTCTTAGCCTGGCCAATAGGTGGAGACATCATACCACATTAATCTGACCACAGTCGTATCTCAAGAGTTTCAGTGAAATGAAGGTTCTTAAGATAAATTGACCAAAAATAAATAAAGACAGATTTAGTTTTGACATTAAGCTTTATGTCAGCAAATTTACTGTAGAATTCTCTTTTGTGTGGGGAGAAGCATAACTCTCCAGGAGACCTGACACCACAGAAAAGGAAAGGGCAGGGTTCAAGAGGAGGGGCGGAGGGAGGTGTGTGCAGAGCTTATGGCTCCTCTCTGGGGGCTAAAGTCGAAATGAACAGCCAGTGTGGTAATCCTGGTTACGCAGTACACTATTTGATCAACAGCCCAGTTACTTTTTAACCACAGGTCCACACAGTCCTGGCACCCAGATACACTCTGTCCACAGAGACTAGGAAGAGAGGCAGATGACGAATTCTTGAAAACAAATGTGTTGATTAACGTCAGACTGTGGGAGCGCAGTGACATTTAGATTATAGAAATCGCCTTTCACTTGCTGATGACCCAAAGGTCAAAGGCACTGCCTACTTTTGTATCTGCAGAGGGCTAAAGTTCAAAGATCAACATAAGAGCCAGCTGACGGTCCACAGATTGGATGTTCATGCATTTGTGCAGGTCCTGTATCACAAACATTTCCCCTGCTGTGTGCAGTCACCACTAATCAGACTTTTGCAGTTTGTTCTGTTAAAGAAGTCAAAAGAAATCTTTAGGAGACTTGTTTAAAAAGAGCCTTCAGCTAAATGAAAGCATAGACCACACTGATGTAGCTGTTCTCCAAAGTCAAACATTATGATATGAACTGATAGGTTTCAAACCTTAAAGAGAGCTTAATTGCAGTGTACTGGCAGTATTCCACATCCTTAAAAGTATTGAACTTACAATTTAAAATACTCATAATACAAAATGACCTTTTTTGGAGAAGACTAATCCAACCCTCACATTTTTGTTAATGAATCTGTGCAGTTAAAAGACAAAGGTGTTCATACATGGGAATATTCTGGTTATAATAAGTGTATTCTATGACACAAGTTAATAAAAACAGACTTTAAGGAAACCTGAGCCAAGACAGCAGAGTGTTAAACTTTCCCCACAGATGAGGGGTGTGGAGGTGGGAGTTGCACAGTATAGTTCAAAGCTGAACTTCAGTGTGTGTGTGTTGCTCATTTGGCTTAATTAGAAAATTTGTGGAAATTAACGGGGATGAAATCTTTCTTACCCATTGATACCGACTTTCACCATTTTGCCTGGGTTGGTCTAGTCCTCTGTTGGGAGAAATAAGGGGGAAAACGGAGGTATTTCAACGTTTGTGAGGCTGTTTATTAGCATTCAGTTGATAATAGACGGTTGCTTGGACTGGAGGTTGAGATAAGTCAAGACTTCAAAACACAACAAGCAAAATTATCTGTGACGAAAGTTAAAGTGAAATTCAAATCTCAAAGCTTTCTGTGAAAGAGTAAATATGGCTTACAAAACTTAATTTAAATCTCTTTAGGCTGCTAAACTGCCAACGTTAGGAGACGATGCAACGTAAATTTAAATTTCCGTTAACTTTATCACAAAGTGTGCTTTCAAGTTAGGAACAATTAAACACAAGCACATTTTGCCAGGTGATCTAAATTAGTGTGCTCAGCCATGCAGCTTCCTGACTTCACAAAGTCAGGAATTCAATTAAACGAATTGAAGATATTTACCGTTTCTTAGGGGCCTCTGTCTGTCTTGGGACTCGGGATGTGAGTGGGAAAGAACAAAGTTAAGCTGAGTGTTTTATGACTCACCGGGTGTGTAGCCACGCCCCCGTCAATGGTCACAACTCCTCGCCCCGCCCCCTCTGAATGTCAAGGTCGTCAGACGCACAGAAACATCCAGACTGGCAGCTGTAACTTCACTGCGCTTAGAAAAATGCTCTTATCGTCCATGTTCTGCTGCTGATCAAAGGCCTGGAGCTGGGAAATATTTTATTTTTCATTATTTAAATAGCCAGTGCCCCCAGGCCTGCTTTGTGTTCCCACCTTTGAGAGGAACAGATATAGATACCCGTCAGATAGTGGAGTGAAAAAAGAGAGGGGTCTCTGACCTTCTGGGTAAATGCAGCTACACACAGGGAGCAAATGAGGGATCAGATCTCTTCTTCATGGCTGTGACATTTAATGTCCAAAGACCATGACCCTTTACTCTGTTGCTACTCTTTCTTTTTCTGCTGCTCCATCCCTTTAGCAGAAGTCAAAAGTTGAACTTTGGTTACTCAGCATGAGCACATGAGCACAGGCGCATGTGCACAGGAGTGCATTTACTCAGCAGAATTAGGCCTTTATCAGGTTATTTGGAAATATGTCATTTGAGAGGCAGGTTATTTTGTGGGCTTTGTCTGCTGCAGGATTAACTGTCTTTGCTTTTGTTACAAAGATAGCTGCTTTTTTTTTTTTGTACATTTTCACCTTTTATGGCAACAGTGTTGGTACAAAGAAAAAAAAGGACTCTGGGATATATTAAAAAATGTTAAATCCAAATAATGAGGGTGTCAGTTTAAACCAGAAGGTCAGTCATTTTATTTATTTATTTATTTATTTATTCATTGCATTAATACCCCCTGCCGCTATACTGGGCCTCAGCAGCCGATAGTCCCAACAGTGAATCCAACCTTGGCCTGGCATCTTGTCACCAGAGAAGCATTTATACTTCCCAACGCATCTAACTGGATAAAATGATAATATTTAATAACTTGTATTTTCCAGCTCAGCAGCCCACAGAGTCAGACAAATTTTGCAGCAGGCTGCAGACGTGTCGTCCTGCACTAAAATTGGACAGCGATGGTTTATTTTATGGCTGCTGTCCAATAGTTCAGGCATAGCTGAGCTACCACCACCCCGAGTGCATGCATGCCAGTCTTGGCCTCTGCTTTGCAGCTTAAGGTTAAAGAGGGGAAGTAAAGGTCAGGCTAATATTAGACACTGGCTGCCTAGTGAACACTTGGGCCATCTTTGTACTGTAAACGCTGCCTCACTCAGATCGCATGTTCTTTACATATTACAACAGTTCAACTCAACCCACTGTAGAGAGGAAGCAGTCACGCAGCCATGGAAAAAAGCAAGTGTGGAAATGACTGTTTTCCTAACGAGAAGCGTGAGTTATTTCTCAGCTAAAGCTGAGAAATGTGTCTGAAACACGAACTTAAAACTAGTTTATCTAAAGTAAATAGGTTCTTTTTTATTCAAGTGTATTTTATCAGCAGTAGGACGCAAACTGTATCGACTCCACATTAGCGATCAGCACACAGACACGTCTGCATGCAGAAAAGGCCTCCGGCTGCATTTGTACAATTTGTCTCTTGTATTAAAGCACAGTGCGAAGTCCAAAGAGCAGCTGTGTGTGGCAATGAACAGATGAACAGAAGGAGATTCATACTGCCTTCCTGTCTTGTGGCTCAAGCAGACATCTAAATTATTTTTATCTCAACCTGGATATCATAATTAGTTCAAGCATGTGTGCTCTTTCAGTCTAAACATTGAAAACATTTGTATGGACTGAGCAACATATTTCTTAATGAGTGGCAGAATCTTTTTTTATGACATCATAACCATCTATTTCACTTACTGCTATCACATGTAACAAACATGGCTGAGATTTTATTGGAGTAAAATAAATAAATTAATACTTTTTTTAAAAAAAGGCCTTTAATATTGGAAAAACACAATCCTAACAGTCCAGCACAGAGATGGTTCTGGAAGTGGTAAATGCTGGTGGCTAGCAGGTTTATGTTTTAAAATATTAGGCAGTTCACAAGAAGAAGTGATTCTCTCACAGAGTAAATCAAACCCTGTAAATTACTGGAATTTCCAGCAAGACAATGACCCCGAGCATGGGTAGGAGACAACTAAAGGTTAGTTTAGGCATCTTTGGTGAAATGCCATATTCTCAAAAATCATCCACCCATCCATCCATTTCCTTAACCACTAATCCAGTTCAGGGTTACGGTGGGGCTTGGAGCCCATCCTGCTGTCATAGGGCAAAAGGTGTGGTATGCCCTGGAGAGACTGGCAGTCTATCCCAGGGCTAACACAGAGATGCAGACATTCACACCTACGACCAATTTAGAATAATCAGTTAACCAAACACGCATGTCTCAGGACTGCGGGAGGAAGCCTGAGAGAACCCACGCAGGCACAGGGAGAACGTGCAAACACTGCACAGAAAGGTGGTGGATTCTAACCCAGACCCAGGGCCTTCTTGCTGTGAGGGGACAGTGCCACCCTCATGTTTAATCCATGACTACCAAATTCAGAGCTGGTGTGTTTTTTATTATAATCACTAGAATAATTTATAGTGATTAAGATTTCCTTTGGTATTGGCCAGGACAGGATTATAGAATAGAATAGAATAGAATGCCTTTATTGTCACTATACAGGATGTACAATGAGATTGGAGTATGTCAGCTCAGGTTGGAACAGTTTGGAGACAAAGTTAGAGAGGCAAGGCTGAGAAGGTTTGGACATGTGCAGAGGAGGGATTGTGGATATACTGAACAAAGGATGTTGAATATGGAGCTGCCAGACAGGAGGAAAAGCCTCAGAGAAGCTTCATGGATGTAGTGAAGGAGGACATGCGGAGGGTTGCTGTGCTTCCATCACAGCAACCCTCCGCATGTCCTCCTTCACTACATCCATGAAGTGCTTCCAGAATAATTCAGAGGTTTTCTGGGTATGTAAATGGCTGCAGCAAGCAGAAGAAAGAGTGTGTAAGAAAAAAAAAAGTTTTTTTGTCAAAACTGGCCATTACTCCTCAGTTGGGTTCAAGTCTTTTTAATTTGTCAGTTGTTTCAGCACTGATGAAGTGCTCATATCACGAAGAACTGATTTGCTCCCTTTGCGTGTGCCATCAATAAACCTTTCTGAGTAGATTTGATATATTTAGCAATATAATTACCATATGTCAGTTCCCAAAAATGTGTCTATTGTTATAACTGATTATTTTAAGCATAAACAGCACCTAATACTCCTAGTATACTTTCTAAATGGTTAGTGTAATTCTATTTAAGCTTATAAGAAAGAAAATGAGCATATTTTTTTCTTCCCTGGGAACTTTGTTGTAATGCCAGAATAAAAACAGTTTTGGACGCTGTAGCCGGTCTTCAAATTTTGACTACTTTTGCCAGAATGATGAGGGAAGAAATTAAGTTCCTCCAACAGTCACGAGAAGAAATTAATTTACAAGAGTTTTTATATCTGTCACAAGAATTTGATGCTCCATTTTGAAGGACAAATTGTGGTGACGTGCGTGAATACAGAGTGAACCATGTGGGCTTTACATGCAGGGAAGGCAGCACATTTTTGGGGGGCGGAGAGGGAAAAAAACAGACCACCACAAATGTCAAATCCATTTATTCATGCAAATCATAAGTAAACAAAAATAAATTGCAGATATTACTGATGCCATCTTTTTTTTTTTTTTTAAATATCCACATCTATTACAACTGCTTTTAAACAAAACCACCTGTCCACAAAAGGTCTAAACGTTTACAGATTTTCAGACAAAGCTACAAGTACAGAAAGTGCCCAGTTACTTCAAAAATAAGCCCAAAAATCGATGATGACATTTGATGTAAACGGCACACGTTCTAATATTCAGGTTAACACTTAGACATGGAATAAACTGTGAAGCGTCTGATCTACACTGGATGAAACCACATTAGCAACACTAAGTTACACCATACTACATATGGTCTACACGCATGTAAACATCCTTCTCTGCAGGTGAATGCCTATGCATGTGTGTGTGTCCTAATAATCTAAGAAGGATGGAAGCAGTCTTTAGTTTCCTCCTCCGTCTCCACTAACAACCCAGTCCGCTCATGGACCCGATCCGATCCAATTTCAGGCCAAAGCATCCCCGGTTCCACCCCCTCCGTGACCGGTCCGGTTCTGCTCGCTTCTGGTTGGCCAGGGCGCCCTTCAGCAGACGGAGCCAAGGGGTCTCGGGCTGAGTTTGTGCATCAGCCCATTTGGGGTATTCAGCAGCTTTGGACCCGGAGGAAAGGGTGGACTGTTCCTCTGGTTGGCTGTTCAGCATGTTCTCCAGGTCATCCAGGGTCAGAAGGTCATTATAGCGTTCTAGAAACTGCTCCACAAACTACACCATGGAAAGAAAAAAAAAGAAGATGAAATTTAATTGTCAGGGAGTGTACAAGGGACAATAATTCAATCAGTGATACATTTCATTACTCTCTGCTTATTCTTTCCTGTTCTGCCTCCCCTCCTTCTGGACCATTCTCTTTGATTTACTCTGAATTCTCCCCAGTCTATTTTTTTAATCCAGACTTTCACATCCACTCCAATCTCCTCCTGTACCTGCACAGCATCAGGAGAAGGATGCAAAGCACGAGCCTCTGTGATCTCCAGGGGAGTCAGGAGGAGCAGAGTGGCACAAAGCAGCACAGGGCACAGCATGGCAGCAGAAGACGAGGGGCAGGAATAACTGGAATCACACCGGCTGAGAAGATTCAAGCACTGATGAACTGCTGTAAAGAAATTAAATGTATTATAAATGACGTAAAACAAATCTAAATAAGTACTTGTACCAAATAAGTACTATTATATAATTAGTGATAATTAGTTTAGTATCTAAAATGTATCTTTTGTGTTCACAGATCAGAATTCCTACACAGTGATAATTAAAGCAGGTAATGTATGCAGAGCAAATATGATGCATCCGAGGCATCTAAGTGAAGGTAATTGGCAGTGAATAAAGGTCAAAAGAACTCAAGTTCATGGATTTTAGAAACAAATAATTGGAAACGTTCACAATGGCATCTTGTAAATTTCAAACAATGCAATAATTGAAAGGTCAGAATTATGAATACAGCCCTTCTAAAATGTTATAATTTTACAAATATAAAAATACACTGTATCAAGCTGCCATATAGCCACATTCTCTGAGATATGATTATTCTGATAAATATTCTCTGCTCATTTATAGTTAACTATTCAAAATAAAATTTGAGTGCTCACCTGTTGTTTGGGTCTCTCTCAAAGCTCTTGGTGTCTTCTGCGCTCACAGACTCTTCTCCATCTCTCCCTCTCCGTCTCTCGGATACCTCACTTGTTGGCACCTGCTGGGAGCATCACTATCTCACTCGGCTGGCTCCTCCTATTCTTCGCCTTCGCTCACTGATGGAATTGGAAGGATGATTTTCTTCCTCTTGTGTCGGTCCCTTTGGCAGAGGCTGAATGCTGGGGCATCAGCTGGGATGCTGCAGAGGTTTTGTAGAGCCAGAGACCCCCCCACCCTCAACCATCACCACCCCCGCATCATCTTCCTCCTCCTCATCTTTTCTTTGGAGTGATGTCATAGCCTTGGAAAGACTCACTGTCATTGTCAAGGTGAGCGTGTAGCGTGCACTCTGTTAACCAACAGAAGTCACTGTACACTGTGCTTAAGCTGAGGTCAGAGGGCAACAGTCAGCTGATGCCCTGTCAAAAGTGACCAGTGGCTGGAAAGCTTCATACTTTAGTCACGATTTAATCTGAAATATACATTTCCCATGTGGTGACAACACTCTTCATGCACATTAGCCTCCCTCTCTGTCCTTTGTCTCCATGGTCTTTCCCAGCATGTACTGACCTCCTCTCTGTTGGGTAAGTTACAGTCTGTCAGTGCCATCTGCTCCCGTACCCCCTGCCGCCAAATTACAACACTATCAGGAGCCGTGTGATCCAATGCATTGACCTTAAAGGTCAGAAGCCTGTGATTATTTCAAGTAAATAAACCCCTTCAACCCGAGATGTTCATCAGAAACATGTAAATTTTCTTCTTAATCTTTCACAAACAAGATTAATTCACAGATCTGCACAGCATTGACTAAAGTAAAAAAAATAAATAAATAAAAATAGCAGTACTTCATACATAGCCCTCACTGAATACATTTAAACTGCAATTTGTCCTCAGATAAAACCAAGCTGCTTTTGCAATCATATTGTTATCGTGCTGGTGGTAAGTGCCTTTACATAACATATCAAATCGCACATACAGAATATGCACCCCTCTCATGTTTTCGGAGAGGACAATGTGTGGGAGAGGGAGTAGGCGAAAAGGAGAGAGATTAGTGATGAGGTGGGGGGAGGGGGGGTTAAACTACTGTGTGTGATGTCAGTGGAGAGAGGAGTGCTGGAAGAAAAGTAGGCAGCGGAGAGTAGGAGGAGGAGAAAGGGATGGAGAAAAGCACCAGGCAGAGAGCAGAGG
The DNA here is from genome assembly GCA_015106715.1 of Bujurquina vittata. Lineage (NCBI taxonomy): Eukaryota > Metazoa > Chordata > Actinopteri > Cichliformes > Cichlidae > Bujurquina > Bujurquina vittata. The sequence goes on along the minus strand of VUQK01000422.1, from coordinate 12,741 downwards.
GAGACCTACAAAAGAGATTGATTACAGGAGAACAGAGGCGGCCAACTAGGCAACAGCAAATATGTCAGACAGAACAAGAGAAAAAATAAAACATGATTGTAAATAAAAACATGCAGCCACGCTTACTGGTGAGGAAAGAAACAATCACCAGAAACCTGAAATTGTAGAAAACACAAGAAAGGGAAAAGAAAGGGGATGAAGATCAAGTGGGGAACCATGTGGGGTAATAATACTGTCTGGGCAAGCTGTGGCAGCCTATTAAACACTGCTGTCCAAACATAATACAAGCAGACATTCAAAGCTGCTTGTAATGATGGCATAAACTTACACGGCATAACCCAGCAGACACACAAACCTTCACACAATTGTTAGGTTTTCTCTTGTGCAGAATAATCAAACTGAGACAGAAAGTTTTCTTTTCTTTTTTTTTTTTTTAATGAAAACTAGAACCAGGTTGTCAGGTATGTCATTACACATCATAATGTCTAGTTTAGTCTGGTGCCAAGTGCCAATATTAAAACCAACATTAAAACAAAGATAAAATGAAATATTTAATTATAGATTTAAAAAAAATAGAAGAAAAAAGACTCGAGAGACAGAAACCAGGATAATCACAATCAGTTTCTGAGGCGAGCTCGTCGGGATGTGCGTGTGATGGGTGTCGTCACTTTAGGGGTCTCGCTCTCTGCCATTACAGCATCTGATGGAGGCAAAAAAGAAAGTGGAACGTAAAGAAATGGGACATGTAATGGCAATGTGAACAGTGTAAGAACAGCTGAAAAGCCCACACACAAAAAAAGTTCAGGAATGGATTCAAGTCTAATGATTTTTAAAATTCTATTTTTCAAAGTGTTTCAGTAACTAATCTAAATCAAAGACTAAAAAGATGATCCTACTCTAAACTCCTTGTCTAATTTATCATGGAAATTATAAGATAACTGGAGATGATGATCATCTTCACCTTACTGGAAATGGTGGTGGTTGTTTTTTTTAAATTCAAGTTACTTTCTAAGATTCTTAAGAAATATCCACAGATCTAGGATTAGTGCTGCTACAATGCACATCTCACTTTTTTAAACCAATGGAGGTCAACCAGTTATAAATTATCACAGACTGCTGCTCACCAATCTTAGTCTAAATACTCTGAACTCTGCTGTATTGATCCAAAGTATGTAACATTTGATTTATAGTTCTGTCAAAGTTACACTGAAGCTTGTTGTAGACCTTCCCAGAAATCTCATTACACATCATACTTCAGGACCTGTGATAAGTCTGACTGATGCATTTTCCTGTGTTCATAGCTTTGTCAGTCTGTGAGCAGAAGCTGTTGGCTATGAAGTCTTTGTTTATTAGCTCTTAGTTCAGCATGAAACAGCTCAGAGCAGAGCAGACACACCAGAGCACGAATATGAAAATGATGGCATCGCCCACAACTATGGAGTTTCGGTGCAGTACTATAAATCACACTTTATGAGGTAATGAGACAAATTTAATACACTGAGGTGACAAATAGAGAATACTAAATGCTTTACTAAAACCCAGAGAACTGGACAGCAAGAATTAGACAATATAAAATAGTGATTCCTTTGCTTTGAACTTTGTGAATATATTTGGGTTTTGTAATTTTTCAGTTGACAGTTTAACTGTTATTTGCTATTATCTGACATTTTACAAGCCAATGGATTTAATTAAAAAAATTAATTGCCTTAAAATTTTATGCTGGAAGATACAGCGCAACTATGTTCCAAATTTTTATTCTTGGAGGGGACGAGTAGACTTTGTATGTTTCATAGTTCAGAATTATCCATATTTGTCTTCTAGTGAGTCTTGGTGCAGCACCTCAGATCATCCTCTTGAAAAGAGTCTTAAAATGAGTGTTTAAAACAATCTGGAACCTGAGATTTGAGCATCACAGTACTTTAGCCAAGTTTAATGAGTATCTACTACATATGACAGAAAATTCGGATAAAGTTCAACATCCCCTTTAAGAAATTCCCTCTTAATTCCAAATAACTGATCCACTGCCAAGTAATTTTTTAGAAAACCCATTAAAATCATTTGCAAACTAAATGTAATCGTGAATTAATGAAATGGCTTCAATTACCCTCTTCATCCTCCTCTTCATCACTGCTGAACGTGATTGCAGGCTTCTTGGACTTGCGAGATTTCTGAGGTGTCACAAAACTGTCATCAGCACAGCTTGAAACTGAGGGCTTGCCTTGACCTGTAAGAAAAATAAACAAGTTTATTTTGTCAATAAATGAGAAACAAACTGTTCCTGCATATTTTTACTCAACAGGATTTTCAAAGTGGAATCAGAGTGCTGACCTCGCTTTGACTTCAGTCGGCCTCTGGTGGGCGCAGGTGTACGCGCGACCGTCTTCTCAGCAGATACTCTTTTCTGGTTCTCCTCATCCATCTCAGGACTTTCCACATTCTCCAGTCCCCGTGTGTGAACTGCAGTCAGCCGCTGTTCAAACTCATCCACCTGAGACTGGAAAAAAGTTAGCATTAGCATGGAACGGACTGGCATTTTCTAGTCTTACTGACCACTGAAAGTAGTTTACACAATAAGCCACATTCACACTTTATTCAGAGAGCTTAAAGTATTTTACTGAAGAAGATAAACCTAAGGGCAAATACCTAACGACACTTTACATTCACCACTGCAGAGCCATCGAATAGTACCAGTTGCCGTTCACTCCAGTGAACAGCATTATCACCGACTGTCACAAGTGCTCCTAGAAGTTAGCAACATACTCTAGCTGCACCGCATAGATACAGAAGCATTTTTATAAAAGGTAGGACATTAAAAATACAAACAAACAAAAAAAAAAACAAAAACAAAACTAGACTGTGTGTTGTCAGCACATCTAAATCAAATTTCTGTGTCTGAGAGTCAACATATAAAGTCTTGTAAATATTGTTTTTTGGCTTTGTGGTCCTTTTGACTGTATCCATCTGTATGTTACAGCTCAGCTGTTGGCAGAAGCAGAGAGAGAGTGGAAGACCCGAATGAGACTGAGGACATAAAGTAAGCCTATTAGATGCCACCAGCTCAGGAAAAAAAATACATCATATAGGGCTAAATTGGACACAACTATATTATGTACATTATCACATTAATCATGTGTTACAGTATTAGTGTATATTATTTATACAAATTCATAGCAACTGAGGTCAATTGTGAGTTTAAAATCAACAACTAATTAAATTCCTTAATTTAAATCTGGTAATAAAAAGCACACTTCATTTCCTAACGCATTTACCTCTCCAAGCCTACACGGATGACATTTTCTGTCTTTTTCTCTCTCAACACAGGATACACAGGAGGCTGAAGACTCGCTGCAGTGAGACAGCATCCTGATCCTGAGATTCACCTCCCTCAGTGTTTTAAGCTTTACCCACTTCCCACATTATGTCTCCCAGTGGTCTGGTTTTTGCTTGTTAGATTAAAAAAAAAAAAAAAAACAAAA
>VUQK01000421.1:0-10863 GCA_015106715.1 Bujurquina vittata | reverse complement strand
TGTGCAGAGGGGGGGGGGGGGGGGGGGTGGGGGGGGGGGGGTTTGGGGGGGGGGGGGGTAGACACATGCTTTCATTGCAATCTGACGATTCATCTGAGAGATTTGTCTCTTTCTTTCCTCTGTGAGGTGTGTCAAGCTTGTGCACCAGCCCTCACGAGAGCAGCACCTCTGACTCCGAGTCAGATTGAAGCTTTTTGAAGTGGATGCAGCGCTCTGTTTTTATTTTTCTTTTCTGGTGACTCAGAGCTTCAGAATTCACTTTGATGCTGGTTTCGAGATCAGCCTCATACATCTCGAGACTGCAGGGGCCTTTTTCTTGTTGGAATATTTTGGAATGGAGTTGTGCTGGCCTGGAGAGGAAAAGGCAAAGCGAATGAAGTTTTAATCTGAGTCATTGCTGACGCTTTCCTTCTGATTTCTTTGATCTGTAGCACTTACCAGAGAGTCAGGGCTGTCTGACAAATAGCTGCAAGATCAGAAACAAATCCTCGTGTTCGGATGGAGCTTTTCAAACAGCTGCAACACTTCTTTGTGTTTGGGGTTATGAAACACTTTGCATTAAAATTAAATCAGAGCCTTGCTAAAAATGTTATGTGCAGTTAAAAAAAACCTCAACATTAAAACCGACCGTATTCTTTACTACTGAAAAATATTTATCATATTCCTCATTTTCTGCATGGACTGATCCTAACTCAGATGGTTTTAGTGATTTACTGTAAGCTGGCCAGTGGTGTTCAGTCTTACAGAATCACGCTGCCTCATAAACTGGACTCACAGAAACGCAGGATGGCCTCACACTCTGTCATAGGTGTTAAATTGATTTATCTTTTCTCTCTTCAGCAACAGGAAAAACTCACTGAATCACCACCTACAGTAACATCGGGTTGGTTTGTTTAGCTTTAAATGCACCAGACTATGAAAAGATTCACTAACAAAATGCCGAGTGCATAAAAAAAGTTTGAGTGGGAATTGCCAAACATATGCACGGTAAGGCTGTGGGGATTTAAAGCACAAACACAGGCCCACACTCACTCCCAGCACATACACAGAAGCTGCACGACTGCATTAGAGGCCATTTAACAAACTACTAGTAATGCAATCTGCAGTGAAGGCAGCAGCATGCTTCAGGAAAGTCTGGAACCACTTACCTCAGTGTTTCCCACACAAATGCTTCACCTGAGCGGCTGCACGGGTATATCTGGGGACTTACTGTAGCATTTTCTTTACCTTTATTTTCCAATCTGAGAGAATGACACCATCAGTGATCAGTTTTCTAGACGATAAATCTCCTTCTGATGTTACTGTGGTGATCCTCATCCAGCTGCTTGTCATTATGCAGTTGGACATACTCCCACTTCATAGTCTTTTACTGCAGCTGACAATCATAGCCCTACTTGTGAGCTTGTTGGGGGGGATGTCATTCAAACCAGCACCTGCAGTAGGTGTAGAACTGGCACCACTATGCTGACCAGGATGAGAGACTCATTCTCTGTACTGGTGCGTGGCCTGGTGGTGCTGTTGGCTGTCAAATGAAAATAACAAAATACTTTTAGAAGGTGTTGTAGGTGCAGAAATGATTGCCCATTGCTAGGAGGTTGCTAGGCCACTTGATGACGTTTTAATACGTCGTGTATAATTCAGCTTTTGTGGACAGAAGTTAAATGTTATTGCCATGAAATTAAAATAACAGGCTGATTTCAGAAGGTGTCGTAGGTGCATGGAGGCAAAAAACAGGTCATTATGAGCCTTTGCAAGGTGGTTGCTAGGCAACCTGAGGGCATTATAATGTAGCATATATAACGGAAGCTTTGTGGATTTATATTAGAAGTTACTGTTGTGAAACAAAGATTATATGAATTTAAGGTTTTATAGATGCATAAATTCTAAAAATGGGTCATTTTATCCTGTTGCTATGTGGTAGCTAGGCAGCACGATGATGTCATAATATCTGATATAGATAAGAACCTTGATTGAAGGTCTAAGATGTAACTGTATGACATGTTTGGTTCAGCTCCTGATCTTGTAGGAGAGGTTGGTGGACAAAGAAACACACGGACAAAGAAACACAGGCAGACAGAAATTTCCTGTTATGGAGTTTGTACAGAAAATATTTGGAGATGTTAAACTTGTTCTTCATGAATAATTTAAGCCTGTGTGCTTCCTTTCACAATGCATATACACATATACTTATAAACTTTACCCCACCGTCAAATGGAAACACTGGACTAACAGACTTCCATACTTACTGATGTTTCTTCAGCAGCCTCTGGAAATGGTTGAAACTTTTAAAATGCACACAAAACAGCTGCTTTCCATGTTTTCTGCAATTCTGCAATGACCTTGGTTCACAGCTACAACAGCTAGCCTGCTTTTAAACAAAACCAATTATGTCCAAACCTCCAAAAGTGCAGGATTTGTATCTTTAATTTGGTGGTGGTTGATATGAAGATCAGCCTGTGTGTGAGATCGCAGGAGAGCATGGATTGAGATTCTGATGCAAAAAACTATGACTGGTCAGATTGCCAAACCTTAAAACAACCTGTAGAGGAGCATCAGGTGATGAAAAGAAAGTTGAGGCCAGAGTCTATATTTTTAAACAAATCCTGTTGATATTGATAGTATGTGAGCCTGGAGTGGCTGTACGGGGCCCAGAAACCTTATATGAGGAGGAAACATGACAGTCAGAGAACTCTGAACTGACATCTGTGGAAAATTCTGCAACAGCAAAGATGACGTATTCACAGGCTGAAGGAGATGTATAATCTCTCCAGCCATTTCTGGGTCTACCTCAGGGTTTCCTCCCCACTACGCATGTTTGAAAAACCTCCAGAGGGCTGCATCTAGGAGGCATTCTGATCAAGAGACCCAAAACAAAGGATGTAGTTTCGACATGAAGGAGCAGAGACTTGACTCTGAGCCCCTCCAGTGAGTTCCTCACAGGAAACTCATGTCCATGTCTGCAGTCTTACTCTTTCAGTCACTACCCACCGCTCATGGCCATAATCGAGGACAGGAACATAGATCGATCACTGAATTGAGAACTTTGCAGTACTGCGGATGCATCACTAGCCCGCCGGTTAAACTCCACCTTCCTCATGAACAAAAACCTCACATTTTTAATACCCTTGCAACAATTCTCCCCCAACCCAAAGGAAGTAAAACTTGGCTTTAATTTAAAACATATATTCATCAATATGTAATCAATATTATTATAAAGCTACTCAGAAATCACCATCCAGCTGCAACATAACATCTTTCTGCATGAGAAGTTTTTTCACTTATTTCAGGATCAGGACTTTTACTTAAGAGTGGTTCAAATATTTCTTTTAAGTGGTTATCGAACACAAAATGATCTTTAAACTCTCGAGCAGTGCAGCTTTTCCTATAGAGCATCAGTATGAGAGCACAGAACTGCACAGAAACCTCCAAATCCTACCGATGTGTTCTTCACCCGCTGTGTGCACTGTATCTGTTTTTGATCAAATATTCTGATTTCCAGTGGGCTGCTCCTGCGCCGCTCATTTAAAAAGTCCCAGAAACACCTCTGCAGCAGTGCGCCAACTGGGTTTGGTTCTTCAGCTGAAAACAGAGGTCAAAAAAAAGTTTGGCACCAGCCTCCCATGAAAATCAAACCTTGTATTTGTGAGCTGTTGCTGGGTAAGAAAATCAGGAAGTAGCAGTCTTTAGCTCAAAGTTAAAACTCATTGTGCAGACACTGTACTGATGCAGTCCCTCCGCAGTTCAATATGATTCCCTCTCTGATTTACACAACCGCCTGTGAGTGCCTCAGTTCCAGACACCCATGTAATTGATGCCTATGCACAAAGCAACAATCAATGCAGAAGTAACCAAGGCCTGTAACCATGCAACTCCTGTGCAGAAGTACCTGTTGGTGCGGAAGTGCTTAGTTTCCAGTCATGCATTTTTTGGGATCGACTCATTAGTGCTATATCAATGAATATTTAGGAAGGAAAGATGGAAGCGGACACCCACGGTGCTGCAGGAACATGACCCACTGAGCCACCAGGGCATGGCCTCCTGTTAGACATACCGTCAGGGTATTGTTGCCCCTATATCCAGAGGGAAGCTGACCCGGAGCAGACACTATGATCAGCTCTGGCTCCGAGCTGGCCCACTGAGCTGTCAGCCTCGCATGCCGAGGGCTAAGTGGAGACGGGGGACATGAACAGCATGGAGAAGATCAGGGATAACGAGCAGAGACGGCAGTAGACTGCAGTCTGTCTGAGTCTTCTGCAGTAGTGAAGCTGCAAAGTCACTAAACTGAATCATTGTGGGGGGTGTGAGATGGTAAAGAGAGACAAGTTTGGATTTTTCAGTTCATATATGAAATGGTGACATTTTTTTTCCCTGCCTTTTTCTCTGATTTACTTGATAGGATGGGGTAATCTCCACCATACTGTCTCCCTGGGTCCAGTAACCTATACTATTGCCATCAGGGTGTGTAGGTAAGGTTAACATGCACTAGCAATACCCACCCTCTGTAGTGCATAGCTTGTAGCCTGTAAACACAAAAACACAACACCACAGCTGCAGCTGCTGCTGCTGGAAGAAAGAGACACACATCAGGGAATTTATTTCCTGCACAATAAAGAGAAAGTAAGCAGCAGGAGAGTCTCGTTCACAGACAACAATGAATCATTTAGCCACTATAATTAGTGGCCATAAGTGGGCGGATATCAGCTGAATAGCTCAAACGGCATTAAGTCATAACATTTGTCTGCCTCTTGACTTTCTTCCTCCAGGCCACAGTTTGACTAACTCATTCTGTTTTTATATATTCATAAAATGTCTCATCTGTCTTTCCTGCACTCTTCATCGTACCCTCGCCATGCACAGGGGATTCTCACACTGATGCACACACACATGCATGCACACACACACACGTACACACACACACACACACGCTGAAACAAAAAGTAAAATCCTGTTTCGAAGCATCGAGCTGAACATGTTTACCGTCACCATCTTGGTGTTTTGAAACCAGACGTAATGATGGCGGTGCACACTGCCTGCTCACAGAGTCACAGCTGGAGGCTCCCTCCTCCTCTGTGAATCAAATAATGCATCATAACGAGCAACAATAACTTCATTTGATCTTTCAGAAAAGCTAACACTTCAAGCCAAAACACTGTGAGGAAGGTGTTTAGTGAGGTCACAGAGCAAAGGAGCTGATGGCTGTTTTCCCATTGACTTCTAGCCATCTTACTATAATGATCATACAATGTGCACCCAAGCGCCTCCTTAACGGGTGGGCCAATCTGAAAGAAACACATCTATGTTCTTTTAAAACTATTGTTATTACTAATCCCAATTCTTCAGATTTTTGTATAGTTCATTTCATGGGGAACACGATGCTACATTCTCTGTTTGCGTTTGTTACACATCTCACGTTTAACATGCGTCACCTGTACATAACTTAAAAGTCACCGTGGGAATTTTGTTTGACTCAATGCTAAATACAGAATGAAGAATGAGAAATAAACTCCTTAAATACGACTCAGTAGACGCTGAAGTTGTTTTTGACGCCCATCAGGACCACGTGAACCCAAGCACTGCTAAGCTTTATGTAAAACTTTATTTTTGATTTTAAATCTTTTGTGGGTATTGTTACTAATTTCTTTATTATATACAGAGTTAATATAATAAGAGATATTTATTTAATATTTAAATGAATTACTATGATGCAGCAGTTTGAGGTTAAATGATCAGCCTGCGGGTACATTTATGTGAATCCAGTAGGGTACACTGCATATTGCAAATGGTATCTTAAATTATTGACCAAAGAAATCAAAAACTGTAGGTCGGCTGTAGACCCGCAGTTAAAAATAATGTAGCCGCCATCTTTCATATACAGCCTATAGTTCAAAATGGTTGCTTTGGGTTTCATTTCGGTGGATGAATGGACGCCTTTCTGTCACGTCACGTAAATCATTTTCAGTTAAGTGTTAGAATGAGTTGGTGGATGTTATTTCACATGGTTATTTCTGGACTTGTGTATTATTTGTATAAGTGTCGGGCTGGCATTTCCTTCATTATCGGCGACTGTGAGCTTCAGAAACATGCAGAAAGGCAGGCAGACTGATGCAGGCATTACTGCAGAAACCCACACAGACCGACTCCTTTGAAATGGCCTTCCCAGCTTAGTGGATTTCCCTCCTGCTTCACTTTCCCTCAGAGCACATCAGTCTTGCTAATTGCCTGGCCCACTCCACTTTCTCCATACCGGTTGACTTACGGACATGGATGTAACATGCTGCCAGTTAGGACGCTGCACGTGTGCAAATCATGCTACTGCACCGTCTGCAGAGCATATTTTTAGATGGCATGCTGGGAAAGAACCAGTTTCAGTAAATTACTTTTATAAAGAGCGCCATCTGGTTATGAACTACAAATGAAAATGAACCTTCTAGCAGCTCCTAGACATGTTTCTTTTCTCTCTTTTGGCAGTGCAGGGATACAGACCCTCAGAGGAATCCAGCTTTGGCAGGGAAAATGTTCTCGCGGTATGTGGTATGTGTCTCAACCACTAGACCAAAAGATGCTCCATATTTTGCAAACTGCATGTTTTTGTATTGTGGTCAAGACAGCTTAAAGGGCCTCACACTAAACATGGTCGCCATAAATGTTTAATAATTAAACTCTATGGGTGGAAAACACTCAGGATTCCTCTGATATGGAATTGCACTCCAGTGCTACACCAGAACTAATGTCTTCTATCTAAATCTGAGGACTACAATACCCACAATAATCAACCAACAGCTGGGTTGAATCAGGCCTACCAGGGGTCCCCTATCGGGGAATAGAAACACTTTATTAGCACACTAGTTCAGCTACTCATTAACACAAACATCTAACCAGCCAATCAGCAACTTGATGAAGATGATCTGCTGGAGTTCAAACTTTCAGAGAAATGTGATTAATGTGACTTTGATGTCTAACATTGAGCTTGGCTCTCAGCTCCCTCTAGAACCATTAAAATATGTATGACTTATTTTTCCACAAAAGCAGCAATACTCCCAAACTGCTGGACTTTGATGTGCTAATCTAAGTCACACCCATAGACTGTATATAAAAGATGCATGTACCTACCATACTGTCACCTATTAATTGTTGAACTCTTGTTTTGAAGCCTGAATCGAAGCATTTTGACTGCTTCCGTCTCGTGCTCTGGGGGGACCTGAAGTTGCCATTTTTGGATTGCACAGACAGACACAGACAACCATACCCACCCACACCTGAAACACAGGCCTCTGGGGTAGGCTTGACTTTTGTCTTCACGTATGTCCAAGTCGTCAACAACATCGTCACTTTAGGGCAATAACTTGTTAACTGTGGTGGATCTGATGAGTCAGATGACCTTCTGTATCAGTGTCCACCGTGGGTTTGCTTATTTTGGTTTAGTTTTTGTACAGGTGGTGGGCAGGCAGACGGTCTCTGTAAACATAATCCACCTGATCCTCTTTATGCTTCCTGTTTTTCACAGTTAAACCAAATTAGCAGAGATGTTTGCTTTTATTTGAGTTAGTTTTATAACAGTGTTTTAGTCAGTTTGAGAGTATCTTTTATTTTCATTCCAGTTACCTAAAATGCCTTTTCACTCTTAGTTTAAAGTTCTTAGTTTAATAATAATAATAATAACCTCAGCGATCGACTCCCACCTGCCACAGAATGTGACCACGGCCCTCACAGTGCATAACTTTAAGTCACGACAGATTTTAAGCGGCTGACTTTAGGCGCTGTGCATTTATCATGAAGGGGGAAATTAGCCATAAAGATCAAAACCAGTAACTTGGGAGTGTAAGTGGACTGACTCGCTTTCAGAGCCAGCTTGAAGTGGGCAGTCAGATCCATTAATCATCCAATAATTTCCTTGAAGCTTAAACTGCTGCTAAAACGATCAACTCTAAAAGCTTCAACCAAAGTGTTGCCCTCTGAACTGAATTTTATTCTGAAGGACTCTGACTGAACTCTCGGTGCCTCGGATGCACGTCTAACTTTGTTAACTAGATTTTCTTTTAATTGGCTTTTATGTCTATTTTATGTGGGGTTGTAAAATATGGTCATTACATAGAGTCTTTCCTCGCTCATCTTAAGTTTCTTACTGATTATCTTCATTTTTAAATGATGAATTAATATTTCTCCTTTCTCTCCCTATAAGATTATCCTAAAAATCTCATTTGGTTTGATGATTAATCTGAATATTTTAAAGGCAAATTCACACTAGATCAAGTGAGTTGTCATTCATACAGTGCAAAAATGATGTTAGTATTATTTCTAATTCTGAGTCATCTTAATTTAGCACCGTCTTTGGTTAAAGCTCGTTGTGTCTGGAAAAAAGCCTGCGGGTTATTTTCTCTCCTCTCCACCTAAATACTAAAAACAATCATCTTTCATTTCGTCTTTGTTGCAGCAGTCATTTGGCTCTGTCACTGATATTTAGACACAGGGATGCTGATGTTCTGTCCCAGTGTTTATTTTATAAATGAATCATGCTCGTCAGATTTCAAAGACTCGAGGGTTGCCCTAGTTGCAGATGTTTTGAGTTGCATGCATTAATTCTGAAGAGTTTCCTTTTTAAATGAGCCTTCCTCGCACCGAGAAGAGTGACAGTCAGATAAAATGAGTCTGAGAACAAAAAAACATTGTCATTATTGGAGGATTTAACCATTTGCATGCGTGTTTGGAGGTATTTTGTGTATTATATTCAGTGCTTTGCTCTTCTCTGTTTTCCCTGCTCTGTGACACAGCACAAAGCCGAGCCAGCGCTCATCCAGCTGGCTGCCACCCAGAGCCCAGTGTGAGACACTGATTAGTGGCCACTAATAGATCTCGATCCCTGACTCATCTGTCCCACTGTTCATGCAATGATACCAATTACTCACCTTCAGGACGTGTTCTGGGCTCAGACAAGCCAAAAATATCACTTTCTAATTACCAGGTCTTCCTCTCGGAGTTGGAATTGGTGTCAGGTGTCGGACCGTGGTTTGGTCTGTGAAGTGGGAAAAGTGAAAGCCTGAGTGTTGCTGTGGGTGCAGCAATTTGGTGGGGAAACTAAAGAGGAATGTGTATTTGCTGTCTGGTCTTTAGGGGCAGAATTCAATCTGTGATAGAAGGTAGCTGCTTGATGACCTCAGTTGCATACCTGCACTCTCTTTCATCTGGCATCCTCATCACTGCAGCCTCTCATCCTGCTTTAATGGGAGCAGGGATGGACCACATCCTGGGTGTTGGTATATTGATGCACTGAGTGACCCCAGAGTTGGATACTTGGACCAGGATGAGCTGATGTGAGTGTAAAGTTTTGTGAAGAAGCAGCATACTCACTGAACATGCAGTATAGATGGTTAAAGGATCAGAGAAGATGGCTTAGTGAAAGATGATTGAGCCTCAGCTGCCCCCCCCACCACCACCAGGCTGTTTGAAGATGGATCATCAAATTTAAGATCTGACTCTAGTGATGTTTGGAAATCTGCAGAGTGGTTTGTTCTCGCTAAACCGGTCAGCTCTTATTTTTTAGAGAAAGCGCTGTCATATGTGCGAAGCTGATGTTGATGCAGTGATAAATGTCAGTGTTTACTGACCGTGTAACGCTGTCAGTAGTGGATAAATGTCACACGCCAGATTACTTGTGCCATAAATATACCTTTATTAAAGCCCCCCTTCATCATTTCATCAATCCCAGCATCCCACCGGCTGTAACCGCGCAGCGCAGCAGCGTGGATAGTGATCCGGTCAGAATCCAGCCGGCCTCCAAGAGACTGATGTGCACGGCGTGTCTTTGCTGCAAAGGCACAAAGGCTGCTGGTGTTCTGGAAGTCGATAAAAGCAATTTTTTGACACCCTGCCATGCTGAAAAGGACACAAAAGAGCCTTGCAGTGTAACTAGGCTATCAGCTTTCCTGTGAACAGCAACAAAGCACAGTATTAGTTTGTGCCTTTAGAGCGACACATACATCCTCTCTGATGTGACAGAACCTTTCAGAGCTGTTCGGATGCTGCAGTACATTTCATATCAGTGACCCGGTGTAGCCCGTCCTTCTTTTAATGTGCTGTAGGTACAGGTTTGTCTTCACACCTCTGACTGCTATCATAGTGTTTCCCTACATACAGACTGTACCGGGGCTGGCCACCCAGGTTTATTTTGCAATATATTTTTTCATCCATCCAAGACAAAGATGTCTCTTATTTTGAAAGTTCAGGCACTTCTAATCAGGTTGATGTGGCACCTTGTTGAGCTTGGAGTCCCTGTATGGAATGGGGAACGTACTGGAGTGGCAACTGCGGTATAGATGGTATTATATCCACATAAATGTGGATGTGCCTGCTTTCACCATCGCACAAACTTGTGAGCACACATTCACACAAATACGTTCTAATTCTGTGGGAGACACAACATACAGGATCTCCCAGGACTGGCTGGATAAGCTTCAGATGATTGTGACATTTCAAAATTGATGCCAGTGTTGCTGATGTCCTGACAGGGATTTTTGTTAAAGATCCATTGGGACCAATTTGTCTATCACAGCGCTGTGATCACAACCCTCAGGGTGCACCACATCAGCTGTAATAGTCTCCCCAACCTCCCAACCCCCCCGCGGGACCTAGAATTGGAAAAGTGCTTAACAAAATGGGAGGATGGAAGGATTTTTCTGAGAAGTTTTAAATTGCAGCCTCATTGTCTGAAGCACCAGCCAAGCGGTGTATGTACTTCCTGCTGAAACATTCGAGCCTTCTTTGGAGCCGCTCTGCCACCTCATTCACTCCCTTTTGATTCAAGCTGAATGCATCTCGGCTCCAGGCACAGGTTTTTCAACCATGGCCAAGTTGAGTGTTCTTCATATT
>VUQK01000419.1:12119-27809 GCA_015106715.1 Bujurquina vittata | reverse complement strand
TTTTGTGTTTTTTTTTTTTTTTTTTTTTTTTTTTTTTTTTTTTTTTTTTTTTTTTTGGTTATCCAAATTCAGACATATCCAGTCAAATTGACTGCTGTTATTCACCTTTAACCCCCCCCAAACCACCCTCCCCACTACATCGGTGGGCATATACTTGGGTTTCCTTGCTTTTAATTTGTACTTGAACTTACATCTCATAGCTGTTAAAATTTAATTTTGTTCTCAGTTAAAGTTCATCAGTGTGTTCCAAGATGAGTACATCTTGTTTCGCAGTGAATTAATGAACAGTTCTTGTTTCTTCCTCAGGATGTCTACAGACCACCCAGGTGTCAGTCAAAAACCAGACATGAGTTTTGGCCAGAACCAGGGGATGATGTACAAACCTTCAGGGTTCACTAAGTTTCAGCACAAACTGTTGGAGATGGAGATGGAAGCTCTGAACCAGGGCCTCAGCAGAACACAGCTGACCTCAGAAAGGCTGTCAGCTGCTTTGTCTGTAATGCTGACAAAAGAGGTATGCAGCATAAGCGTACTCTACAGGGAGTGTGTAGGAATGTCATGGGCTAGCATGTCAGTGTTTCTTTTTTTTTTTTTTATTTCTCATTCTTTGGTACCGACCTAAACTTTAAAAGTCACCCTACATTTTATACTATCAAATGTAAAACATTGATTAAAGGTTGCAGAAAACTGATGTTACATTAAAGAAAAGCACAAAAGTATTTTTCAAGCTGTTTTGGTGAATCTCACTTCTTCTTTTAATCAGATGCAGCCCAGTCAGATCTTGAAAGCAGACCCTTTTCCAAAGAATAAAGTTGTGGGACCTGAATGTGGTCAAGAGTTCTGCAGACTTGGCTGTGTGTGTGCCAGCCTACAGCACCTGCACAGAGGCCATCTCCACTGCAGGCGACCTGAATGCATGTTTGGCTGTGCCTGCTTCAAACGCAAGATCACCAAGCAGATGTCCACCGGGGACAATGAACAACATCCTGTTTACTGTAAGATCGAGTTCAAGTTATTTCAGTGTCATTTGTATAGTTTCTTTTCTGATTCTGACTGTAGTAGCTCCTAGTGCGTCCTTTTTCAGACATTCATGTCCTGTCAAATAATTTACTTGGGTGTTATCAATTATTATTAGATTTTTAGCACTGATTTTTAATTTATATATGACAAAAAAAATAAATCAGTGTTCTAGCTAGCGGTTGATCGCCAGGCGTTCCGCCTTGCTGAGACGCTCTTGCGCCGGCCTGAGGATTTCACCGCTTCATTTTCGGAACTCTGCTGTCACTGCATTTAGCAAATAAGAATGCACTCCGTCCTGGCTAGGTTGCTGCTATTGTCGCCGTTTGCGCCTGCATCATTTCATCACAGTTTGCCATCTCCACAGAGTACGAGCAGTATCATACACAATGTGCACTCAGGATCGCGTTACAGCTGTGACCACGCTTGATTAGGGGAAAAAAACGAGTGGCTCACTTACGAGTTTTTCCACGCCTCCACTGCTCTGTACAGCTGTTTCACGTGTAATCTGTCCAAGAGTACCTGGCTGCAGCGCAAAGAGACGGAGCTGTTACTGAGACAGCGAGGTGCAGCAACTGGGAAACAGCTGGAGGTCCTTCATCAACCACCTGATCAGCAACATGAAGAAATGAGAACTTTGTAGCTGCTCCATCCACAAAGGAACAAAAATCTGCAGTACGGAAGTTAAAATATGCAGATGAATTGTTAATACGAAAAATTATTTCTTATTTGATTACTTGATTAATTGATGGAATAATCGATAGAATCCTCGATTACTGAAATAATCGATAGTTGCAGCCCTATTTGTATTCAGAAAGCCATAGTCAAACATTTTCAGCACCAGTGGAGCTATGAAAGGCTTTCAAGAAAAAGCTACAGGTGGCTGATATTCGAATGTTGGAAATGCTTTTAGCACCTGATTGATAAAACATCTGGATTGTGTTTTTTTTGTGTGTATGCTTTTTACGTGATTTCTGCAAACCCATTAGTGGAAGGAAAACGCTCTTTGGGACGCATTAAATGCATGATATATAAGTGTAACTCTTCTGGATTATATGCAAAAATGATCACTATCAATCTAATAAGGGATGATTTAGAGTTCTGCATCGGTCCTACGTACATAACCGACGTGCACCTCCAGAAATATAACTACATGTACACAAAGACTGATTACTGCCTCGGCTTCAGAGGTGCTTTCTGGTTACATACGTCACTCAATTAACATGCAGGAGCGGCAGTTAGCATTAGCTTGCTCATTAGCATTTGGGGGGGGGGGCTGAAGAAAATTTATGGCTAGAACCCTGAAAATCATCGTTGTTTTGTTTTAATTTGGTCACAAGTGTTAAGGAGCTTCTTTTTGCCCTCCCCAGCAATGACTAATATGGAACACGTCGTCCAGCCTCGCCAGGGCTCACATGCTAATAAAATGTGGATATCTAACGGTACTGATGAGGATTCAGATGCAGTTTTTATTCCCGAAAGTGCTCCCCTCTTCACGGTTCCACCAAAGGGCCAAAAACGCAGCAGTGTATCTCGTCCAGCACAACCGGTAAAATGAAATTGCTCTTAATTTGCTTTTCATTTATTTAGCTTATGTTTGTTCACTTTCAGTTACTTGTTAAAACTGCTGACACTGATGATTAGTACATTAGACATCTGCTATTTGTCCTCGGTTCTTACTAAAATGGAATTTTTTTTTGTTTTATTAAAATCTCATCTGTTTGCAGATAAGAGAAGAGGATAAGGATCCAGTATATAAGTATTTGGAGAGCATGATGACATGTGCTCGTGTAAGAGAGTTCAATAGCAAGCCTCCTCCTGAAGTCACGCTAGACCCTAAGCTTTTTGCTGTTACTGCACCAGCTACCACAACAAAACGAC
Source organism: Bujurquina vittata (assembly GCA_015106715.1). Taxonomy (NCBI): domain Eukaryota; kingdom Metazoa; phylum Chordata; class Actinopteri; order Cichliformes; family Cichlidae; genus Bujurquina; species Bujurquina vittata. The sequence continues at coordinate 24,911 of VUQK01000419.1, read as the reverse complement.
AAAAGACCACTGACAAGTACTACAGCACTGTACTGACTCTTAACAAAGCAGGTAAAAAAAAAATCCAATTTAGCATTAATTTGTGTCTTTTATTTTATCTACTGTTTTTTTAAACAGTTTAAAAGACAAAATAGAATTTATTACGCTGTTAAGTCCCTTTCTTGTGGTTAAGTATGGGATCAAAAGTCTTTATAGTTGTTTATAACATATTTCTTCATAACCCCCAGCTGAAAATGCATCGCAGGAAACTGCATTTAATGAAGCAGGAGCAAGGAAGCAAATACAGATCCAGTCAGTGTGTCGGTGGCAGATGGACCAGAAAATGATCCTAGAGGCTTTATGTCAACGGATGAATCGTGATCAGCTTTCCCAACGTTTCTACATTGGACCTTACTGCATCCGCCCGGTCACCAAGATTGTTATGCGCAAGCCCGGCAGCTCCATCATCACCTACCAGGTAGGGCTTCAGAGAATGATCTGGCCGTGTTTCAGTAATAAACAACAACACTCATTTAAAAAAAAAAAAAGTTTTTTGAGACAAAGGACACTGGCCTGCTCTTAGGTTGAATATCATGATTTTTTGTGATTTATCACATAAATTTTTTATCTCGTAGCACTATGGCACGGTGGCTAGCACTGCTGCCTCACAGTTAGAATAAAATCTGGAAAAAATAAAATCTGAAAGGCCTGGGTTCGATTCCACCTTGGCCCGGGCCTCTCTCTGTGTGGAGTTTGCATGTTCTCCCCGTGTCTGCGTGGGTTTCCTCCCACAGTCCAAAGACATGCACTTACTGGGGTTAGGTTAATTGGCTACTACAAATTGCCCATAGGTGTGAATATATGAGTGTGAATGTGAGCGTGAATGGTTGTCTGTGTCTTTGTGTTGGCCCTGCGACAGGCTAGCGACCTGTCCAGGGTGTACCCCGCCTCTTGCCTTGTGTCAGCTGGGATAGGCGCCAGCCCCTCGGTAACCCTGAAAAGGATAAGTGGTAGCGAATGGATGGATGGATGACGATTTATCTCATAGAACTGAAAACAGGCTGCTGACAGCAACATTGGCCACACTTGCTTCAGCTTGTTTGCTTCACAGGTGAAGACCTAACTGAGAGCTGTGGAAATGTCATCACTGGCCTGTCTGAGCTTTCAGTGATATAATATTTGAAAGCATTTTAAACCAAAATATGTTTTAGGTAAAGACTATATTAAAAAAGGAGTTACCCACTAGTTTGTAAAACAGTGTTTTGAAGCTTCAATTAGCATTTTTGCTGGGGGTTTTTGTCAGGAGCAACTATATTTTGACAGGAGTGTGAAGTACTTGTAACATTAATAGTATGCACTAATAATAATAATAATATGGCTTGTTGTGCCATTTTATTTGTCAGACAGTTTCATTAGGCAAAAACACAACACACAGTCGAGAGATTCAGTTCAGTGACTCAGATCAGTTGAGATGAAGCCTAACACGCAGCTCCTGGCTACAACAGCATTCAAGGTAGCCATGCCTATAATGAAATATTAAGCCTACTGTTTAAATGGATGAGTTGGATGAATGATATAAACAAAGGCTGATTTCTAAGCCTTTGTTTATGTCTACTCTAAAGTTGTTCATTTTAACATGGGGGTCTGGGGTTTGGCCTGCTTTGGAAGTTAGCCTCAAGTGGCCCTTCTGGGTACTGCAGTTGTTAAGCCCCAGTGGCTGGCACTTTTTGTGTGATGATCCTGTTGTTGACTGTTACATATTGTTTGTTCTAACTTTATTTTGCTGTTTTTTGTTTTGTGGTGTACAGGTCAGATTTCTCTCCAGTTTCCAATGTGACAAAATTGTGTACTCCATTTTTTTCTAGGTGCAAATCAGTAAACCATCAAAAGCCAGTGAATATGATGAGGATGAATGTGATGATGGTGATGAAGAAATGCATACCAGTAAAACCCTTGATGAGAGCACTGATGCAGAGGAGGAAGATGACCAAATTGAAGAGCCACAGATGTGTTTTGGGGTGACACCCTTTATGAACGGAGTGATACCTGCTGGCGTAATGAGAGCTGAGAGAAAACCTGCTGGCTGCCAAGCATCTGGACTTATACAGGTAAGGGCTTTGTAAAGCGCTGTCAAATATACCTATGTGCCTGGAAATTCTCAAATTCTCCCTTGGATGCTGTCATTTGAAAAAAATTTGCATTGAGGATTGGATGTTTGGAAAAAGCTACATTTGCATTCAGTGTTCAATTTTTCCCCAGGAAATATAATTCTTTGTGGCTATTTAGGGACTCATTCACGCACAAGTACACCAGCAGAAATGCAAATACCTTAAAAAGGTTTCTAACATATACAAATGCATTCATTCCTCTACAGGTAAATGGCAAATCCTACAATCAGGCCAGACTGCAACTTGGAAGGATGGGATCTTTGCATCCAGCTAACCGCCTTGCGGCCTACGTCACAGGACGACTGCATGCTTCAGTTGATATTACTCATAAAAATTCTCAGAAACCAGACTCTACACACAAAACCAGCATTTCTGGAACTGCTACCATAAAAGCTGCAAGCTCGCCAGTCCCTCTGATTATTCCTGCAAAGAAAAATACTGGTCTGAAGACACCAGCACAGGTGCCAGGTAAGGTTGTCTTTCTGTTGCTAGACTACAGCAGAGGCACTTAGTTTTACACATGCCTGAACTGAAATTATTCAAGACTACTACCTCCTAAATGTGCTGCTTATAAATCTTGTTCACCCCTGTTCTTTCTTCCCTTTCACTGACTTCCAAGTGAAATTCTGAATTTATTTTAAAATGTAATTAATTATATATGAAGCCCTAAATTGCTCAGGTCCTGCTTCTGTAGCAGATCTAGAAGTGACCACTATTTTGAGGGTTGTAGCAGCGTGTCATTATTTAACAAAAATAAAACTACAAGCAGAAGCAGTATGTCAGACTATGTACGCACCATGATTCAGTAGCCCGTAGACACCCTTGTGCAGTAATAACTGTAAGTAATTGTTTTCTGTATGTCTTTATCACTGTCTCACTTGGTTGTTGAGAAATTCTGGCCCACTTTTCTTTACAGCATTGCTGCAGTTCATTGAGGTGTCTGGGCATTCATTTATGCACAGCTTTCTTGCAATCCCACCACAGCATTTCAGGTTGAGGTCTGGAACATCGCACCACCTTGATTTTTTTCTTTTTCAGACATTCTCTTGGAGATTTGCTGCTGTGGTTGGGATCATTGTTTTGTTGCATGATCTAATTTGGTTCAAGCTTTAGCTCTCAAAACTGATGGCCTAAAATGTGACTGTAGAATACTTTGGTATATTCACAAGGCGTTCATGGCTCAATAACTGCAAGGTGTCCAGGTCCTGTGGCAAACAAACCCCAATCATCACCCGTCCACCACTATGTACCAAACATTGCACTGTGTTTTATGACCAAACATCTCCACTTTGGTCTTGTCTGTCCAAAGGACAGAGTTTCACAAGTCTTGTGGTTTGTTCAGCTTTAGAAAGCTAAGCCATGCTCCCATTTTCTTTTTAGAGAGAATAGGCTTTCTCCTGACAACCCTCCCAAACAAGCCATGCTTGTTCAGTCTTTTTTGCTACTGTCATGAACTTTTTTGTTTGTTTGCTTGTTTTTTCTCTGAGCATCTGAGCATTGCTTATTCTGACATTGGGGTGAATTTGCTGGGACGTTCACTTCTGGGAAGGTTAGCAATTGTCTTGAATGTTTTCCATTTGTGCGTAATAATTCTCCAAGTAGAATGGTGGACCTCAAATTGTTTGGAAGTGGCATTTTAAGCCTTCAAAGACTGATGGGCAGTAACTTATCTAAAATCATTGCTGAATCCTTTCCTCTTTGGCATTATGTTAACTCATACCCGAATGTTCCAGCCCAGCAAACTGCCAAAACATCTGCTTTTATAGAGGTGCTCACACTTGATCAGTTAGTCAAGTGCATTGGATTATCCGCACCTGGCTGCTTCTCTTAATTCCTGTGGATGCAGTAAGGGCATACTTAGTTTTTCCACACACTGCTTATGTGTTTTAGCTTAATTGTTCTTAAATAAATAATGACACGGTGCAATATTTCATGTTTTGTTGTTCATCTGAGGGTGGCTTTACCTAATTTTATGACCTAGTAAAAAACAGATGATTTCCTAAAGTCTTAAAATTAGAACAGGCTATGAAAAAGCTGCAATATTCCTCAGGATTTCACTTTCAATAGTGACATCTAGTTAATGAGATAAAAAAAATGTATCAATAAAAGACAGTTATATTGAAATAAGGTTGTTATTCATCATCTCTTCATCCTGTCCTACATTTGTCTTTCTTCAGATCACTTATTCCAGCCATGTCTTCAAAGAAAAGGTTCCATTTCCTTGCTGCAACGTTCACAGAAATCCTCCAACATCGGCTCTGCCCAATTACTTGCCTCAAGCCAGCAAAACTCAGACAGTTCCTTCCAGAGCAGCTCCTCATCCTCGCCTGTGTCTCTCACTGTCTCACCCTCACTGAAAGTCCCCAGCTTTTTGGGACAGAGTGGAACTTATTCATTCAGGATCTGCCCTCCGTCCAACCAGGGCACTGGAGAACAGAAGCTACCTGGTGTTACCCTGCCTGGGGGCTTTACCCTCATTCAGCTGCCAATGCCCGGGGCTGGTGGAGCAGTGCTACAGTCAGGACATCTAAATGCTACAAACAAAGAGAGTGCTATTGATGTCCTATTAAAAAAGGATGGTGCATTGAATTTTAGCCAATTAACAACTGCCTGTCTTGGTGTGGGCACCATGAATGCAGTCAAGAACACATCAAGCAGCAAATTAGTTAAGCCCGGCTCTTCCCCTGAACTGGTTTGTGACGAGAAGATGCCATCAGATGAGAGTGATGAGGCCAACAGCAAGCAAGCAACAAAGCCGGAAGACCTGGATATTGCTTCAGAAGACACAAGCTCCTACTCATCAGACTGTGAAGGAGAAGGGGATGAAGATGTAAGTTTAAGGATTACAGTATACTTATTTTTTCATTTTGTTTGAGTACTTGATTTAAGGTCCTGTAAACTGCAAATGGACAATGGTTATTATGAATATAAAGGGAAAAATATGTTTGTATGTATGCTGGCAGTTATTGTTCATAGAACAAAAACAGTTATAGAAGGAAAAACAATGTCAGCAGGTCAGAGTTTTAAAAAGGTTGAAAAAGTCTAATCATGGCACAGTTTGTCTTTCCAAAGCTCATCCCTAATGTTGTTGTCTTCAGGATGAGACTGTGGATGTCGAGACTGTTGAAGAAGTAAAACAACAAATGGCCATTACTAAAATGAAGAAAGCTTTTTTAAAGGCATTACTGGAATCACGGTAATAAAAATGAACATATGGATATTTTCTGCTATTGAATGAGAAGTATGAAATTCTTACTGGACCTTTAAAGCTTAAATTTGTTGTTTTTCATTTAGAGATTCCAGTGAAGATTTTGGATCATTGATGGTGCTCGACTCCCAGGTATGGAATTTCTTTTTTCTTTTTTAGCAGCAGCCACAAGACAAGCATCCAGGATAGACATCCATGTTTAGTTGCCCTAACTTGATAAAACTTTGCGCAAAAAGTAGGGAAATTTGTGTTTGGTAGATTATTTCATACTCAGCACTGCTGCTCAACCCACATATCCATTTTCCTCATTTAACGGGAAATAAACAGGCTTTCTAATAGTATATATATTGCCAAGAAGCATTGTTACAACAAAGCAATAATCTACCAAACACAAGCATCTTTACTTTTTGTGCTAAATTTACTTGGAATATCTATTATTGTAAGGCAGCATGTACAGTGGGTTTTGAGTTTTCAATGTCCCACCTCCAGGATCCTGATGAACATTATGAGTCTAAGGACAAAAGGAAGCGTGAGAACCACACCGCGCTAGAAAGGCTGAGACGGTCCGAACAGCGAAACCTCTTTGACAAACTCCAGATTGTCCTTCGAAGTGACCCCAGAACCCCCAGGCTCCATCTTCTGTCGCAGGTCAGTTCTGCATATTACAGTTTGTCCTTCAATTTAGTTGAAAGTGGGGAGAAATTGCAAGAAAACCACTCTGGAAATGTCATTGCATTTACCCACTAAAGATTCTGTGGGATTCACTGTCCACTTTGTCATATTTAAGAAATATGTTTATCAGAATTACAAGATCATTGGATGCATAAGTATCCAAATGAAAATAGTAGTGACCAAACAAAGACACCTAAAACTTTCAAAAATTTTTCCAAGTAGTTGAAACCTCACTGTCAAAACTTGTTTGTTTTTTTTAGGCTCTGAAAGAAATTCAGATACTGGTTAAGACCTCCAAACATCTAGAAGCGACAAAGGAGATGCTGATGCAGATGCAGTCTGGCTATGTAAAGACGCTCTCTCAGTTGTCTGGTATGTACAGTTTATATTATTGCATGTTTTCTTGCCCTTTATTGGTTTATGCACTGTTTAAATGTGCTGAGTGTACATTGAAAATAACTTGAGGCTTGTTATCCAGCACTGTAAAACCATTTATCCTTATGTCAATATAGAGACTTGATTGCCCTAGGGCTACAACTATCAATTATTTTATTAATCGAGTAGTCTATCAGCTATTCCGTTAATTACTCACATAATTGCGTAAGAAATAATTTTTTCATATTAACAGTTCATCTGCGTACTGCAGTTTTTTGCTGTGTGAAACAAACAGTGGTGGATGGAGCAGCTACAAAGTTCTGTTCTTTACTTGCTAATCAGGTGGTTGATGAAGGACCTCCAGCTGTTTCCCAGTAAATGTTTAATGGTGGTTACTGGGGGGGACTTATTTTGGATGCTGGAAAAACGATTACTTTCGCACCACCGGAGCTCACTGTCTCTATAAGGGCTCCGCCTCTTTGCGCTTGCACAGACAGCTGCCTGCTGCTGTCATCAGTAGTAGTGTCCGATACTGCACGATTTGGTAACGATCCGATACCAAGTAAACACATGGCCAGTATCGCCCACACTGATACCGATACTTTTTAATAATGAAGAAGAATTTCCATGACATTTTAAGTGTTTTGTGATTAAAATTTTTTTTCCCTTTGGATCATTTAGACCCAGGATAAAATTGTGCTAAGTGTATTGGTAAATAGAAAATACTTTATGAAAATAAAATTTTTGTTCTGAAACAATAGAACAATAACAAAACAATTTTTCCCATACATTGCGATGTCTCAATTTTTCTTTCTTTCTTCTCCTTAAATAAATTTGTATGGCAACACTTGGCATTGAGTCCAAATGGACCATGTTCAGCACCTCCATTGTTGATGTTGAAGCACAGAGCTGTGGCTGTAAGGGGGTTGGTGTCTGTCATGGTGCTAATCCCTGAACCAGATGGTGGACATGATGGCACTGGATTGGCAGACTGGGGGTGGTGGTTCTCATCTTTAAGAAGGGGGGCCAGAGGATGTGCTCAAACTATTGGGGAATAACACTGCTCACTGTCCCCAGGAAGGTCTATGCCAGGGTGCTGGAAAGGAGAGCTTATCCATTATTCGAACATTCAGATTCAAGAGGAACAATGTGTTTTTTGTTCTGATGCAGAATTCTGTACCATCTCTTTATCTTTTCAAGGATGTTTGGTCCACATTGCTGGCAATAGGTCGGACTCATTGCTATTAGGTGTTGGACTCTGCCAGGGCTGCTGTTGATTAATAATCTTTATGGAAAGAATTTCTGAATGGAGCCAAGTGGCAGAAGGCTTCTATCTTGGTGGCCTCGAAATCTCATTTCTGCCTTTTGCAGACAACGTTGTCCTGTTTGCTTCATCAGGTGGTGGCCTCCAGCTTGCACTGTAATGATTTGCAGCCTAGTGTGAAGCGGCTGGTATGAGAATTCAGAGTTCTAGCCAGCGGTTGATTGCCTTGCGCTGTGCCATGCTAAGGTTGCCTTGCTTAGCAAGCGGGCGTGCACCCCACACACTCCGTGCACACCACCCCGTTGCCGATACCAGACTGATTTTTTTTCTCTGGATTGATTGCTGCATTGATTACTTCACTGCAATTTGCAATTTACCACCAGGCACAGCCCGTTTTGTGCACCCATGTACTTGCGATGGTCCTGTTCATGCTTGATTTTGTGTGGCAAAATTTTTTGTGACCAACGTAAAACCGAGGGGAAGTAGAGGGAAAAAGTGAGCTCAAAGGACATTTTTTGGCTTCCTATTAAACATAAAATCCCAGCAGCTTGTCTTCTTTCTCATCTTCAAGCGTCCCTGAATTAGCAAGCTGGTACGGCATTTATCATTAGCATGCTAATTAGCCCCCAACACATGCGTGCGCTGGGCTGAATTTTTTTTTTTTCTGGCTTGAACCCTGGAACTAGTACCTTCTAATGGTTTTCAGCTGGAAAAGGGTGGAGTACCCACTTCGGGTCAGAGATGAGTTGCTGGCACAAGTGGAGGAGTTTTAAGTATCTCGGGGTTTTGTTAACAAGTAAGGGGAAAGGGGAGCGGAAGATTGACAGGCGGATTGGGACTGTGGCGGTAGAGATGTGGTTGTTCCACCGGTTTGGCATGTTGAAGAGAGATGAGTGTAAAAGCAAAGCTGTCGATTTACCAGTTGTTCTGCATCCCTTCCCTCACCTATTACCATGAGCTCCAAATAGTAACTGAAAGAATGAGATGACTGCTACGAGCGGCTGAAATGTGCTTCCTCCGGAGGGTGGCTGGCGTCTCCTTTAGAGCTAGGGTTTAGAGTGGAATAGATGAGTGAAAGAAGATAATGGATGTACATATGTCCATGCACTATATGTCACTTCCCATGCTGAAGCTTTCTTTTTTTCAAATATCATTTTAGGGAAACCTCCGAATCTGATCAGACACAAGCTAAAGTCGATCTGCGAGAGACAGAAAAGGAAAGAGAAGACAATGAAATGTAGACCGTTCTTTTCCGAACTACTACAATCCAGAGCCAGAGTTCTACAAGCCAGTGTTCCCCAGCCTAAGCCCACGCGCTCACCACTGGTACCAGCTGATTTTGTGGTTCCATCTCATGCCAACGTACCCAAAACAGCAGCCCAAAACAGTTTAAAAAAGATCACATCCCAGCTTAAACCTCTGCCACCAAAAGCTCCAACTGAATCCTGTGATAAGTCTCCCATTCCCACACCTACACCAGACCCTCTTCCTCTGCCGGTGTCCTCTCCAGCCCAGGATGCGGTCACTGCACCCTGGTCCCAGGTGCCAATTGAGCCTGGTGAACATGTGCCCTCAGCGGACGAGGAGAGCCAGTCTCCATCAAAGTTAAAAGTCAAACAGAAAGTTTCTGAACAGCCAGATGAGGTTCCCGATTCCCAAATAGATCAGCAGTCTCAATGCTCTTCTGTTAAAGCTGCAGCTCAAGAAGGAGCCTCACCTGTATCCCCAACAGCTAACCATACCAGCGCCAAAGTTCACTCTCCACAGGCTGTGGCTCTTCCTCTTATTCGCTCCAAGACTGGCAGAATCATACTTCCTTCGTGTCTGAAACCAAGTAAGCTCTTAGATCAGTTAAAACACGAAAGTTTAATTTCTTCCATTTAAATTTGTTTGTATAATATTGCATCTGTTTGTTTACTTCATCTTACAGTTGGTCAAGGCTTCTACACACTCATGGTCATGAAACCCAGTCAGAAGGGAGAGGAGGGTGATGTTAGCTGTTCAGCTAATATACAACCATCTGATGTGGACTTGCCGAAGAAATCAGACACTAATTTGTCTGCATCTGACCCACCTTTGGATTCGGAAACCGGGAATAACCTGGACAGCAAAACTGCATCTTCAGATTCGGATCCAAAGGGTTCCGGTGTAAGTTTCCCCCTGGCTGAGCTTGCCATCCTCAACAAATCAATTTTTGTGTCTTCAGTGGATCTGAAAGCTAAAGAAAACAGCTGTGAGGGGGGCAAAAGTGCAGGATTGAATACAACTCTTCCAGCTGCTCGCTTGAGTTTTAATCCTGTGCATCACATTCCTCCTGTCGCGTCTGAGATTGATCCTAGCCATCCAGTAGTCTGCCGAGGCAGGGGCAGGCCTCGAAAGAACCCCGCAATTACCCCTGTAGGTGAAAACGAAAAGTGTACTGTGGTAGAAAAAACCCGTAAATGTGTCAGTGAAGGTGACCTATCTATGCTGCTTGCAAAGAAACAAAGTAAAACAAATACTTTGGAACAGACCGAGATGAAAGTAGAGGACCCCACAGGTAAGGCCAGAAAAGTAGGCACTAAACCGGTGCCCGGCAAACGACCCAGAGGAAGACCTCCAAAAAGAAAGTCAGCACCAGTTGAGCATCCAGGAAGTAGTCCCCTTAGATCCAGCCCTGCCAAACTTAAATTCAGATCTCAAAGTCCTGCTGCTAAGACAAAGGAAAGCCCTACTACAACAAACATTCTTGGAGATATTAGGAGATCAAGGCCTTTAACACGTGGTGCTTTAGGAAAGGACTTCCCCAGTGCAAAGAAGCGGTCCTGGATAGACGTAGAAAAGGAACTGGAACCTGACGTAGAATTTGCATAGTTATTGTAACTTCCTGTCACTACAAAACTAATGTACACTCTGTGAGTCTCACACTGAAATCTCATTCATGGCTAAAGATTTTTTTCACACATGAACTTTTCAGAGAGTCATGTCTGGAGCACTGTGTGAATTTCTGGCTTCTCACATGTACAACACAACAGGATTGTTTCCTTCAGACGCATTCTTATTACTTGAAATGGTCTGTTAGGTTAAAGTGAAGGTGCTGCCTGGGTCCAGCATGCAGGTAAGGACACTATATCTCCATGCTCGCTGAGAATTCACTGTAGAATTAACTGCTATTCTCACATGGACACAATCAGATATCACGCTTTCTTTGTTCCAGAGAGCCTGCATGTTAAAGACTGTTTTGAAAAGATCAAGGCTGCTTTGCATGCGTGAAAATGACTTTAAGGATGCAGCCGCTTTGTCTAGCATTATCCTGGCAGTCTTACTTGAAGTTTCTCTGCTTTCTGCTGATAGTGGTAACTTGAGTCACGTAGGTCACTGAAAGCTTCACCAAATGTGCCTGTCTGAAAAGCCAAAAGGATCAGGGCCACGGATAATCAGTGCTGCTCTTTTATGAACTCAGTGGACTTCATTTATAATGTAGAGAGGCTGTTTTTTGGTATGAAGAATTATGAAAAGGCATTAAGAGACCTGCTGAATGTATTTAAGAAATGAATTAGTTTTTGATGTCAGTGTTCTCCAAAACAAATTCTTTAAATAATACCAACATTCATGTAGGGTATTGATGTATTTGAATTAAGTTTAACCTTGAGTCATTCTTCACTGAACTCTTATGCAAAAGAAAACTACACAGATATGTTCTCCAATCCAGCATGTTAAGCCTTACAATGTAAGCTAAATGTCTGCTCCCGGCTGGGCGATACACAGCTTTAACTCTATCACATGTCTTAACATTCATTTTTCAATGGTTGCTAGATCTTGTATACTTTATTTTGGAGCTCTTGGTTGTGTTACTAACTCAAGAAAAATCGTCAGTGGTTGCACTTTAAAAAATTTTGGTAGAAACCACCCATGTTTTTTCCTATTTGGTTTAACCTGTAAATTAACATATTACTCAGCATTATGAAGTAATCTTTGAATAACAGTACAAATATAAACCTGATATTTTTAAAGTGATGCAAGACAAGTAGCTGTAGTAGACGCATACCTATGTAAATAGGCTATGTGAATATTGTACTTTTAAAATGGCAAGACAATTAGTTTTTGGGTGATTTTGAAACACTGGTTATCTTGCTTCAGTCAAACGAAATAAATACATTTATCATCCCATCCTTCAGTTACTAAGAGTACTGCCATTTTGCTTTGTTTGATGTTTTTGAGCCAGAATGTAGCTGATTTCATGTAAATAGAGATGTAATAACATTTCTTATTGAAAATAAATCCCTTTTTTGTGTTCCCTGTTTTCAAACATCTTTCACAAGTAATGCATTTCTTAAAAATGTATTTCATTTTATGTTTATGCACATTTTGAACTAATTCTGTCTTCAGTAAATTCTCTCCAGCTGTGACAACACATCTTTTACACCTTTATAGTTATTTCAATACATTTTTGGACAATGGCATACTTTTTGTTGTCATGTTGCTTCTGTACACCACTGTGGATTCTAAGATATGATTGAAGTGCAGACTTTCTGCTTAAATTCAAGGGGTTGAACATAGTCAAAGTTATGAATTTGACATTTTTATATATTTTCAGAGGATCAAAATGAATTGGAAACTGCAAACGTAATTTTAAATGTAAGAATTGTTTTTTATACTCTGATCAAAATCATTTGCAGTCAGTGACCGCCTGAAGTATGGAAACCATGGACATAAAATGCTGTTTCCTCTGTCAGGCTGTTCCTGAAGCCACCATCAGCTGCTGCCTGTTTGTGGGTCTCTCTGCAGTCAGCTTTGTATTAACTGAAAAGCTGTTGTGTTGAGAAATATAATCCATTTCAGTTACATCACCATGACAGCACAGGAAATGACTTGTTATACAGCCACTGTGATAACTTTCAGATGACTTAAAGTGTGCACAGATCAACCACAACATTAAAAGTACCTGAGGTGGACTGAAGATTGATTATTTCATGATGCAATGTTCTGCTGGATCCTGGCCTTCCTTTTGGGTGTTATTTTGATATGCACCACTCGCTTAAACGTAGTAGACCAAGCACAATCCCTATGGCAGTGGCACTCCCAAGGACTGTGGTCTCCTGTAAAAGAACAATGCACCCTGCCACAAACTGCTAAAAAGTGCTTAG
>VUQK01000416.1:21215-40925 GCA_015106715.1 Bujurquina vittata | reverse complement strand
CACACACACGCACACACGCACACACACACGCACACACACACGCACACACACACGCACACACACAAGCACACACACACACACACACAGAGTCAGTCAGTGAAAACCACTGCATCAGCCCTTTGTGCCTTCTGGTTGGCCTCTGTCCTGTATTGTCCAGTTCTGAAATATGATCCTGCTTCCTCCTGCACCGTTACTGTGCAGTTGTGTAGCAGAGTACAAGGAAATGTTTGTTCTTGCATAGCTAGCCTCTTTTTTTCTGGCCACACTCTCAAGGGGGAGAAGCTCTAAAGAGCGTGTCGTCTTTTCTTTCAGTGCAGAACACTGTGCTGTGACCGAGGAAGAGCTGAATGAGAGAGGTTTTGGTTTAAGGAATCGGCACACATATGCCACACTGGGCAAGGCAATTAACGTTTGATAACAAGAAAAGAAAAAAAAAAGAACAAAGCATTATTGCACAGTGAGTTTTACTGCTACATTAACAAAGTATGTATTTTTAATGTGTTTACAAATGGCATTAAATGGCAAATCTGTGCAAATTTATAAACAAAACTCTGCTCTAATCAGTCTGTGTTCTGCTTCTGTGAAATACATGAAGACAGACTCTTCAAATCTTTTTTCTTTAAATGGCTGATTTTTGTATTTATTTCACCTTCTTTTAAATAAATAACTTGGAAATAATCAGGCACAATGTGGATAATGTGTCTATACCTTACTGAACTGGTAATAATAGCAATCCAGACATAAAAAATTAAAGTGGATTGGGCATATCATGGCACATATGGCTACATAACGTCATTATTGGCACTGGTACCGATCCAGCATATTAGATTACAGCATCTCTAATTACATAATCTCAATATGAGTCTGCAAAAAGTGGAAAATATTCAATTATGTCTCAGCCCATAACATTACATGTTATGCTAATTAACTGGTATATTCCAGTAATCTGATCATTGATGCAATCTTTTTAATTTGCCTGCTGAATTTTCTGTCCTCTGACTCTACAGTGGTGCTAGTTTATGCTTCCTACAACCCATGAGATTATGATACAAGATTTTTTTTATATGATATGGTGAGAATAGCAGAGCACTATATTAGGAACTCTACCTGCACTTTCTCATCTCCCTGTGTGCTTGGGGTCCTTGTTGAGTTCCTGATTTACTTCTCAAGCTCCTGATTGTCTAGATGGGCTGTCGTCTGAAGCTGCCATAGTGCCATTGATCTGTCTGGATCCCAGGTTAGTGTCTGTGTTCTCATCCTTTCTTTAACTTGGTGGAGTTTTTGCAAGATTAGACTCCTGTAGGGGTGGGCAGTATAGCCTTGAAATGATTTTTCTGATATAGAACAAAAAACACTGAATGCTTTATCGATGCTTCCAAGTGGCAGCACTCGTGTAACTAAATGAAAGGGTTTTTTTTTCATCCTTGTTTCCAGTGAGCTACTGCCATTGATGACATACTACCTAATTTAAGGTATGACTCTATTGAAACAAAGTGCCAACAGCATCATTATTATAGAATAATAGTGGTGACACAAGATGAGTCAAATGTGAGCACAAAAGCAGCCTAGATGGTGTTTATCTTGAAAAATTTAATCCCCTGAAAATTTTAATTAAAAGTATGAAATAACTGCTTAACAAGTCCAACAATAACTAAAGTAATTTAACCTTGTAACTCGTCAGGAACCTGAAAAATATTGTCACATAATAAAAGTGAAAATATTTTCTACCTAATATATAATATAATATCTTTATCTTTTGGACTTGAGCTTTTTGACCAGCTGCTTAAAGCCCCACTTCACCACCATGTAGCCACATCAGCTGTTTCCAGCTGCCATTTACTCTTCCTGTCATGGAACCAGCCTGTGCACCTAGCGTTGCTTGGTTAAGTCACTTATTTACATTTAGGTTGCACATCACCAGCTGCGAGTGTCTCCTCTTTTGTAGCCTGGTTGTTCTTCATAGTGGGGTTTTTTTCCCCCTCAAGTAGTGAAACTAGTGTGTTGTTTCCACCTTTAACAGGAACAGTTTTCTTGCATATTTTGCAAAATGCTTTGCTGGAGCTTGTTGAAGTCGCTCTTTAGGTACTAAATCATCATCAGTGGCGACTCTTTCTCTCTGTCATGCCTGGGCTTGTCTCATTGCGCGCAGTAGGGTGTTGCTATAGCAAAGATATCGCAAAATGACACTTTTATATCACGTTAAATAATTTGTAGACAAAGTGTTGTTTTTCATCCGACCTCTAAACCTGAAACTTCCCTGGGTTGCGTGCTTGAACCTACCAGGGCTAAATCTAACCAATATAGCTTCCAGGGTTCAAAGAGGGTGCACAGGCCTACCCACCACTAAAGGGTAACGGCACATGGGTAGGAACTAAAGATGAGGAGGATGAGATGGGTTGGACGTGTTTTAAGGATTCACAGAGAATTCCAAAGGTGGCCTTGAGATGGACCCCTGTTGGCCTAAGACCATCTGGAGGAGGACCGTGATGGCAGAGCTGGGGGAGAAGGGATTTTCATGGGGTGAAGCAAGTGCTCAAGCCCAAGACTGCTTCAAGTGGAAAAAAAAATATTGCAGCCACATGCCCCACTATCATCTATAATCATAGGATAGACAAAATATTAGGAACACTGTTATGCTATAGAAAAAATCTCTGACTTCTGTTTAAAAGGTGATAATTTGACTATAGCTGTTATTATACAGTCAACAAAAATTGAAAATATAATTCATATGAACAAAATGAGTCACATCATGAAATGCTAGCTGTTGCTAGGGTTGAGGGTAGACCTCGTACCCAGACTGTTCTGGCACCGTGCAGTCAAAGCAGTTGTAACCAGGCGCTACAGCGATCAATACTGAGTTGCTCTTTAAATGCTGGGAATCTGATAATGGCTGCTGTTATCTACTCCAGCCATGGGAGTTACCTGGCTCCAGCAGAGCTAATGGAGGAACGAATGGTGTGAGAGAGGTAGAGTTTAGAGGCAACAACTGAAAAAGAGGAAGAGTGCAGTGGGAAAGAGAGCACCTGGCCCTGCCGGTCAAATTGATGTTAAAACATAAAAGAGGCGTTTGCACAGCAATGTGATGGTCCTCTACGTTAAACTGTGTGCGTGGATTTGGAGGCGGTGAGCTCAAGTTGGTCCTCTCTCTAATGAGCGATCTGCTGTCTCCTTTCTCTGGTGTAAAAGTTGAGGGACACATGAGTTGCCTAGCAGAGATTACCATCCTTTTTGGGACTCATTAAACTGACAATAATGCTAGTGCTAGCATTGTTTTTTAAATTTGCCATTTAAAAGTATACAGACAAGCTAAAACTAAGAATTCCATAATTTTGGTGCTGCATTAGGATAGCAATTAACAACAAATAGCCTTCAGTGAGGTGGATTGGCACAGTGATCGGACCGCTGTGCACAGCCACCTGAGAGAGGAGGGTACTCAGTTGTCTCCTCGCAGGAGCATAATATTACCAGCAGTTTAGTGCCTGGAAAGGTGCCAGGCTTTCAGCGATCTGCTCCCACAGAAGTGTGGCATTTGGCCTATTTCTAGCAACAGATCACATCAACCCCATTGCCTTGAGGATGCCAGTGAGGCAGATTTGTTCAAAGAGCTGAATCAATGAATAAGACAATAACGGCTTCAAATGGAGAAAAGACGAGAGGTCTACTATCAAAAGAAGAGGAAAGCTAATTAACACAATAGGTCAACAAATCCATTTAAGAGGTGATTTGCTGCTTTTTTTTAGTTCATGCCCATAAATGAAATATTTAAGAAAGCAGCACATTTGAGGCAGCTCTAGCTATGGATTTTTTTGTTAATGCTCATTATCTGAGTGAATTTGAATAACAGTTATTCCCATAAAACACTCTAACTTAGAAGCTGATATCTTATTGATTTGTCTCTACCAGAACTCCTGAGACAAGGAATTAAGTTTGGTCCTACAAAGTCACAAAATTGCCAGCCAACAGCAAAGAGTGTAACCCACAAGAGAGCAATACTGAAAGTGACAGCGAGAGAGCCGTGGGGCATAATGTCCCACTGTTTCTAAAAGAAATTGAAAATTAATGGTCTGCTGCAAAATCTAATGCATCATCATAGTGCACATTTCAGTTTACTCATTTAGTCCTGGAAAAATAGTTGACTGCACAGTGGGCAGTCTAAATCAAGTAACAAGTCCCCTATTGTTAATTGTGTTGCTGTATTAGAGAAGCTGATTTACTTGCTAAACATGAAAGTGTGCGTGTCATTTTAACCCTCCTAAGCTCACAACTGCTTTATCAGGGCTTTGTGGGTGTGCTTTGATTGATAGCAGCCTGAAATTGTCAATAAACAACCCACAAACTGACATTAGATTTTGACTCCGGTGTCGGTAAATCCTGAATAGTGCTGGGCAGCATGTGTTATCGTCTTTTCATGAACTTTATCGAAACACCGCCTCCTTCAAACCAGTGAGGCAAAAGGTATCTGACAGGCCATTCTACTTAATGGTTTTCAAAATCATAAATAATTAATCTCAGGGGAAGCCCTTCTGAAATACTTCGATTAACAGTGACCTTCCATTAAGATACAAAAAAAACCCTAAAGAAAACATTTCAGGCTTTATATTTTATTACCACAGACTGCAACAATAAATCACTCTGACCTCAAGAAGTTGTTATAATCCCTCAGTGTAAGCCAAAGCAAACAACAGCCAAACCAGCAAAAATAAAGCTGGGTGATAATTGGATGATTCCGAATTTTCTGTGTGCCTCTAAATGAGGACATGTTCTGACTAAATGGCTTTTGTAGATTTAAAAAAAAAAAATTACAGCCATGGAATTTTTAATTATAAGCAAAATAACTGTGAAGGAGAAAGTGGAAAAAGATAGAAAGAAAACTGCTGTCACAGACACACACTTAAAAAAAATAATCTTCCTGCCCGCTGCAAGGTGGGATGTCACAGTGTCTCGTTGACATTTTGGGTCAGTGTGGTTGAAGCGTGACAAAGGAGTGGTGTCGTCACACCTCAGCAGAAATTTGACTCGTTTTTGAACTGTTAATTAAATGTGTGATTGTGACTGTTTAAATGTGTGGATCTGAGAAATGTGCTGTGTGGTTTTTCATTATGTGCCGTTCAAAATAAGCTATTTAAAGATGTTTCACTGTTTTGTTTTTTTCGTGAAGCATTTCAGTGCATGGGCAAATGCAGAGTGATTTGAAGTGTTCATGTGGTTGGTTTTTCCTATTTAATCCCTGCAAAAACTACAAAACTGAAATTGTAAAATTTGCTGTATGGTTAGGAATATGCAGTTTGTGTGTGTGTGTGTATGTGTGTGTGTGCACGCGCTTTTATGTGTCTTATTTCTGCGTGACTTCCACTTCAATATGAACTCCCACCTACAGTACCAAGCCCGAGGGCAGCAAAGCAGTAAGAGGTATTGCTTTTTCCATTGGTGTCAGTGACACTTTTTATAGTCCATAATGTAGGTAATGACTTTTCACTGCAGCTAGGCACTGACCGAGTGGTATTTGTGCTTCAGTGACCGACAAAGCGGAGCGCACACAGGGAGTGAGCGAGATGTCAAGAGTGTGAGAAGAGAGGGAACGGAGGGAGGTGCAAACCGCATAGGACTGCAGAAATGGAGTGCAAAGAGGAGAGGAAACAGGAGGCAGCTCCTGCGTAGCTCTTCCTCCAGTCAATCAGCTGAGGATGCAGACACAGTCACATAGTTCAGAGCTTTGGAAGTAAAGAAAGACTCAGCGTGCAGTAAAGTCAAAAGAGAGCAGTGGCAGAGTAACTCAGCATATTAGACACACTCTCTGGGTCTCCTGGGAAATGGATGCACACACTTATGCATCTCCTAGTTGCACTGTGCATAGCGATCCAGTGTACCTGCGGCAAATTTGCCCTTTATTGGATAACCGCAAGGGTGCACATTCAATGCCTCTTTGCCAATATAATTATTTGTGTGTTAACCATAAGAAGGGCATCGTTCAGGAATGGTGTTGAGTGAGTCCAAGACTGATTAAATATTTACCACCGAGAGTGTGTAGGCAGGGATTGCAGCTTACATGATTTGTGTTTTGACCTCTGGGCTACTGTAGAGCTCAGCTGGGCTGGCAAGTCAGGAAATGGGAAAAAAAATGAAGGCTGTGTAGCCTTGTGGCATGTGTTTGTATAACTGTGAGCCTCTCTGTTTGCACTTGCATGTTGTAGGCATGGCAACTGCTCTCTCCTTTTTTTTCTTCCTTTTTTTTCTTTTACAAAGTTGACCTTGCACTTGATTTACATGGTACTGCCTGTCCCCCATATTGAGATACACCGAGCCCACTTTGTAATTCCTGTGCCATTAGTATAGCAGATTTACTAGCCTATTTTAATTAACTTAGAAATGAGATGCTATAGGCAGTCAAACTGGTGAGAACTTAACCAAGCACAATACTGTGGCAGCTACCAGAAGAGCAACCAGTTCAGTACTGTACTGTATATGAGTGTTAGGGTATTTTCCTTTGATTTATGTAAGGGTAAAATATGTGCAAATCCCTGCCTCTTTGTTGTAGTTGAATACTTGTTGTTGCTACTGCCAGTCACATTAATTAAGACAATAGAAGATTTATGTGGTAGTTGGAGGCATATACAAGCTAGGGTGTAGGGGAAAAAGAGAGGAAATTGGAGAGGAAGGAAATATAATGGGAGACAAAAAAAGAAGAGGATGGAGGGACTGAAGTATACCGGTCTCTTTCTGTGTACAGTAAAGACGTGACTTAATTTTGTGGTGTTCTACTCAGAACTACAGAGAGGCTAAATTCTTTAAATCTCATCGGCTTTTGTTACTTGTGGGTGGGTAGCATTATAATGGTTCACGATAAGCACATAGAGGGGGTTTAGTCAGTCACTAAAAATGAGAACATATGTTGCCGTGTAGGATGAAACAAAACAAAAATGACAAAAACTTCAAACATTTTTTCTTCAAAACTAACTTTAGTAAGAAAGAGAATGTGAGAAGATTGTCATGACCATTTTATCTTTATAATAAATATGAAACTATTCTCAGCTTAACTTAGCATAAAGATTGTAAACAAGTAAACCAAAACTGATGTTTTTCCTCCTTTCATATTGAGATGTGATGGTTTCATTTGCAAGCTTTAGAGCTGTTACACAGCCACACTGAATGCTTAATTAAAAAAAACCCTGATAATCAGGAACAGGGGCTATTGAGCTGTAGCTCCAGCTTGAACCTGTTTGTTGTGTTAATATTTTCTGAACTTAAAATATACATCAAAAGGAAATGGAAAAACATATTACATATTGTTTTTCCGTAAGGCAAAAGTTTGACATGTCTTAGAAAACCTTAACACTATCTTGCAGAGAGGAATGAAATGTTGCCAAAGGAGTAATGCATTATACCACTATCTGCTTGGCTATGATCCCTAGTGAGCAGAGGCCTGTATTAACAAGGTTTGGACAAGCCTTGGAGCTCCGCAGAGCTAAACACTTCACATTCCACTGCAAGGTTCGAGAGAGGGGATATTAACAGGAAGGTGGGGGCGGAGGGTGGGGCTTCCTGGGACTTATTATATCACACTGGGCTTTGGGGTTCAACCTGAAATACACATATTACCTTAATGTGGCACTGTAGGTAGATGCATGACGCCTTAAGTCCTGAACTCCGATGAGATTTGCTGAAATTTGCACATCATTTAAATTGACTATGTACGTTCCTATGTACTGTACACCCAAAAATGTTGCAGCTGTCTGGATTTGTTCATTTCTAGCTATCAAGCTGTAAATCATTTTTGTGGGTATTTCTGCTAGTGTGTGTTGTGAACATGCACATTTTCTTTGAGCAGGATGTGGCAAGAGGTTGGATAAAAATTGCCCACTTTTATGTTTTAGTATGAGAAATTGTTGATGGCAACAATGTGGCTCAGGCTCAGAGTTGACATTGGTTGTTCCCATCACAAATGCAGCTCCAGCACACACTGTGTGCACACACAAATGTGCACCCTGACAACCAGGATTGTGTGTGCATATTTGGGATTGTATTTTTATCCATTGTTTGGCTGACAGCTCTGTCATTACATCATTCAGTAGGTTGAGAGCATTGTCATGGATCGTACTTTGTGACAGGACACCTAGGCAGCAGCCTTCAACCTTACACACACACACACGCACACGCGCGCGCACACACACACACACACACACACACGGGGACTAGATATAGCACAGACATACACTGTATTGTTTTCCTGTCTGCCTCTAATGGAATATTCTCGTCTTTTTGTTTGTTTCTGTTGGACTGCTCATCCTTGTCTTGCTTCTTGATGCCAGACTGTTTCCCGTTCATACATGACTCAGAGTTAACAGACCTCTTGAGCATGATTATTAGCTTGCCTTATAGTTGACAGAGCTTATTGCTCTTTCCAGTCCTGTTCTGTCTCACTTTATAATTTTTTTTTACCTATCATGTCTCATCTCATTCACACAGACAGTACAAAATAGTACACCTCCACTTAAACTGACTAGAATAAAGCACCCTTTGGGTGTGAAAACCTGTTTCCTTCACCCTCCACTGGCCGAGACTTTTGCCTCCACACCCTGCCGTCTTAATTGCTTTCACTTCCAGCCTCTGCTAAACCACATCTCTTGATGCACACCATAGGAAAAACTGAATTAAACATAGAATTGAAATCAATAGATTAGCTTTTTGAGACCAATAATCCAATCCAAAAATCAATCTTGTGCACCACTAGGTGTAAGCAGCATGTGTAGAAACGTACAAAAAATATAAATAGCATTTAAGAAATGGTAACACATAATCTGGGGTTTTAAAAAAAATGATTTCTTAATGGTGGTTTGTGTGCTCAAGCCTAACAGATATTTTTGTTTATTAAATGGTCAGAATTGACAGGAAAATGCAGAGATTTCTGTCAAATGAGGTAACATAGCACAATCAGTCTTTACTGTACACAGACTGATTGTGCGTAGGGTCATTGCCCCGAGGCCCATTCTGAGAAACTCTTATAATATGTTAATTAGCCATGTGGTTGTATTGCTTATGCTAAGTAGCCTTGTGGAGCTGTGGTGAATAATGCTAAACATTGTTTAGCTTGACCAGAGATTTTCACCCAGAGAACTGTTGCTCACTGGATAATTTCTCTTTTTTTAAACCTCTCCTTGTGTTTTTTTTCTCTGTGACAAAAGTTGTAGCATTTGAGTGTGGGTTCATCCTTCACAACAATGTTCAGCTTTTCATTAGGTATTGTGAGTAAAAAGTAAAACAGCCAAATATTTGGGTGGCATAAAAATTATTCAATAAACCTACAATAAGCTTGCATTACAGCAGTAGGACTATCTGGGCACATTAAGACCCTTCAAAATTAGATGATTAAATTGAGCCTCATTTTTTCCATAGAAATTCTTAGGCTATAAAGAAGTTATCCCTGAGCTGGAAAAACCACCACCTGCTTTCCCCCAGTGTCACTTGAACCCTGTAGATGTGCTGGGGTCATGTAAAGCTGAATTAGGGAAATAAAGTGCACTTGAGAAAATGTCTTTAGGATGTTCAAAGAAAAAAAAAACTCCCATTAGTTGAATGCTTTTTACCAGAAAGGGTTAAAAATGCTAGACTTTGACTCACAACGTAATTTATGGTAGTGCTTTTAAAGAGCTTTTTTGGCCAGAGATTGCATTGAGATTGGGGCATCGCATACTGTGGTCTTTTCTGTTCCTGCTTTTAGTGAGAAAATCAGCACACTCCCAAATGATTTATGTATCCTGTCACCCTGCTTTGGCAAGGCTCTCAAACAAAACTCACTTTGAATAATGCACGACTAGGGCCGTGCAATTAATCGAATTTTGATTTTGATTTCAATTTTGAATCCAAACGATCACAAAAACAGTGTAATCGTCAACAAACAATTATTACTAAAATCATTTAGTCACATTACGCTCTGCAAGTACACTCTTAGCCCTGATATAGCTGAACATGTTTTCTGTTGGCTCTCGGCTGTATTGGGCCAGCCTAACTTAAATAATGTCACTACCAATCACGGGGCATGATGAGCAAGTTAAGGTAGGGAGATGTCCCTACCAATATTTGCTTCGTGGGTGTAATTAGCACTGCACTTGACCCCAGTTCATCACTGAAAACCCTGGACTCCCGTCTCTACCAATGTTAATACCAAATGTTTTGAATACATGTACAGGATCTGTAGTAGCAGTATGTTGTGGCAGTCACTAAAATGTGAGAAAATTTATTGATCTAAATAACTTGGTCATTTTTCTTCCTAGTGTTATTAGTTGTGATAACGGCATTACCAATCGATTTATCAATTTATTTATTGTTTGTGTTTAATTTATAATGTATGTATTTATTTTACTATTTATTTATATTTTATATTATATTTATATATTCTGTGTATTGTTTTTAATTTAAAATAAGTTTTTGAGAGATCGTAGAAGTGCATTAGACTTTAAGGTATTCACTGTTCTTTAAGTGCAATAAATGAAGTATGTTTACAAAGCCGGTGAGTAATCATATTAAATAATCGTGATTTCAGTATTGATCAAAATAATCGTGATTGTATTTTTTTCCATAATCAAGCACCCCTGTGCATGACTGCATATTATGAGGCTTGATAAGCTTCTTGTCACACTGTTGTGATATTGTTCCTCATCTCGTCCTCATTTAACTTGTTTCTCGATATTTATATTTGTTAATATGATTTAATGCCATCTGTTGTGTTATTGTAGAGTGAACCTACAAAGGCCAGTAGAAAAAAAATCTATGGCAACCTACCCATATAGATACATTGTTACATGTCTTAAAGTGGAACTGATGATGCAGGTTTATCAATTATTAATAAATGGCTTATTAATACTATACAAATACATAACACATAAATTAATGGCAGCAGGTGTTGCCAAGCCCTGGATTTTGTAAGGACTATTAGCACAGGATTTAGAATTTTATCATATTCCAAGATCATTTATATTCTTCATTGCACGTTATGAGCACGGGAGTCCAATCTTACAAAGCCATTTTTCATATTCCATTTCATGCGTGATAATTTGCATGAGATTTCCGTCCTAAATGAACATTAGTTTTAGGCACAGCAGAAAGATGAAAGAGCCACAATTCAGAAGCTTTCAGTTACAGTGTTGCTCAGCTGTGAAACAGCTCTGCCTGCACCCCGAAGTATGAAATGCCACAACTGTATGAGCAGAACAGCTAAAAAAAAAAAAAGAGTTAAGAATCATATAATAAATAGGTCTTTGATAAAGAAAGTTTTGTGACAGTGCTGTGACAAACTCAGCGTGGAGATGTTTTGATATATATGATAAGATATTTTTAATGTGACGCAATCAAGTAAGCTGTCAAAATAAGTAAGCTGCAGCCATTTCTGTAATTATATCAACTTCACATTGACATTACTTAGAGGTTGAAAAGCAGTAATCAGCCTTGCTGAAGCTGATACCACGAAATTAAGTCAACTTTGCGCTGAAGAACCACTTAAGCGCATAAAACGTCTTTAAAGGCTGCCGGTGTGCCTGTTATTTTGTAGATGAGCGAGACTGATGGCTCTGGTTGAGGTTCCGCAATTGTCTGTACATTACAAGTAAGCCACATCCTGAAAGTCTCATACAAAGCTTTAACCAGTTGTTGTTCCTGTGTGTTAATAAAAAGTAGCTCGGGCCTTTGAGAGGCACAGCTTGTGACCTTTACGAGGAAAGACAGGTTGAAAAGCCACGATTATGGAATGGAAATTAAAGGATTAGTAAGTGAGACGCATCTTGCTTCTTTATTTGTTTATGTTTTCAGTTCTGATTTATTCTTTAACTGTACGCATGCATTTTATTCATTAGAATGAGTTGTTTGGTTTTGTTTCCTTTCTTGCAGAGCATTCAAAACTTGTTGCTATTACTTATTGCATATAATAATTAAAATATAAATATGCCAGTACCATTGCTGGTATAGTTAAGAGAGAAGACCAATGACTTGCAGTGAATTGTCGCAGTGAGCTGCAGATTCACTGTGGTCATGCTCGCAGGCAACAGGCTTGCTCATTGCTTAGTGTAAATTAACAAAAGGTACAGTGCGGCATGGTTTAGTACTGTTTATCTAAAGTGCATTCCCTCTCTGGAAGTTAATTACAACTCCTCCTTCCAGCATCTGTTCTGCAGTCAAACCCATTAAATTGTGTGGAAAAGCTTTCTAAGTGATTGGGGATAATGTAGTCTGAACTACGATTTGTCACTGTCCAGAAAGGAAACACGTGTTTTGTTGCTATTTTTTGTTTATTTTTTTCCACAGAAGCCTTGTTTAAGATCTTATCGTGAAGACTTGATATTATCAGGCTGCCATTGTGGGTGTTGGCCTGGATATGCCGACTTTCTTTTCTTTTCTTTCTCCTCTTCCTCACATCACACTTAGAAACGCAGTTGTAGGTGTCATTTTCAGAGGCAGCAAAGTCTGGCTCATTTGATTATTTCACCAGCAGGCTGACAATGAACAACCAGACCTGCCAATTGCCTTCATTTCTTGTTTCGTTGGGCAATTTTAAAAGTCGCTGTGACGATAACAAGTGAAAACAGCCTACGGATTCTGTTTAAAGTGGGCTTCTGGTCTAACGCGCGCACGCACGCGCGCACACACACACACACACACACACACACACACACACACACACACACACACACACACAGCCCTTCTAAATGAGAAAAGCACTGAGGCTTGAAGATGCCCTCTTTCATTCTCTCTCTCTCACTGCCCCTCATCATTTTACTCTGTGCATTCCAGTACATCATCCCCTTCTCTTCCTCATCCCCATGTTTCACCACTACTCCTCAGCACTCCTCAGCAAAGTGTAATTCATCATTATGTCTTGTAGTCCAGATAAAGGCTGGCTCTTTAACGATTTGTTAGGCATTTGTCCTTGACTCTTCTCTGTTTTATTCTGCTTGCCTTGCAAAGTTTTAGAGCCAAACTTCTTTTACTTTCATTGAAGTCAGTCACTAAAAAAGCAAGGACAGCCTCGACACCAACGAAGTCTGGAAGGCCTTTGTCTGCATATGAATCCTTTTTTTTTTTCCCTTCAACAAGGTCACATAAAGTCTTACCGAAAGGATGTTTGACATTGACAAGCCTGACTGAACGACTTCAGGTAAATTGATAGCTTTTGGTGAATAGTAAGAGCACTGTTTGGCTCATCTGTGATTTATAAACTACTCTTAGTGTTCCTTTTTTCATGGCAAATTAGTCAGTCAACAAGAATGTTGAATGGAAAATCAGCGTTATTACGCAAGCCAAACTTTGTGCTGACACACAACCTTGCACAGAATCTTTAGGTACAATAAAAATGATCTATTACTAAGGCTTATCCACATGCAGGCCCACACAGACAAAAGTGCACACACAAAAATGCACGATCATTCACATCTTATCGAGTGAGTCATACAGTTGTGTTTATGCAGCGGGTTAATTGAGCCTCTCCAGAAGGTTTTAACACAAATTAAAATGGCCCCTTATTCTTTGTTGCAGCTAACAGACCCTGTTATGATTGGCTGTGCAGACCCAAGAGGGAGGTGTGGTTTGTGTATGTGTGTGTGTGCGTGCGCCTAGCAAGCATCCTCTTATCTGAGTTTGACATCAGCAGAAGTTAGAGATCTGATGGGCATGTAAACACACACACACACACACACACACACACACACACACACACAGTGGCTGGCTGGGAGATGTGGTTTACAGCCCAATTACCCAACCTGCCTCTGTTCTAGAAGGGGGCTCTAAATCTTTGCATTCTATTGTACACAATGTAATCTCAGTCACTCTCTTTCTCTTCTTGGTCATCGGCTATATCGCTGATCTTGCTGCTCTGCTTTGGAAGTTCAGCCTACGTTACTTGAAAATGTGTAGTTACATTTGCAAGCAATGCATTAGAGACCTATGTGTGCCTAATATTGCAGTAAAGCTCTTTTTGCATACACAGCCCTGAACCTTTGTAGCCATTACTTGATGGAGGAACAGGTGAGAACACAAATGTTAGATGCAGTCAGATTAGGCATTGAACGGTGTATAACCCATCTACTTGATGTCTAATTGTGGCCATGTGGAAACAACCAATTTGGCCATTGAAATCATATTATATGAGTGAAAAAAAACACAACATGTGATGCTGAGAAATGGTGAGAGATGTAAGAAAGGGGAACGGAAAGTAGCATTTGATAAACTGGAAATCTAAAGCTAACCTGAAATATCTTCAATCTAATTTTTAGTTTTTATCAATATAAATCTAATCTATACAGGATGTGTTGTTGAGGTTGTGTTTTTCCATATTGTGAAATAATGTGAAAAATTTTAGTACAGTCTAGTGCAGGCACACTAGTGCAGGTTTGCTGTAACACAGTATGTTGGACTGGTGAAGAGCAGGCTGTGGTGTTCATGGCCAATGTTAGATTACATAAGGGAACCTGGCATGATTTAGATTAACTCACTGAATTCTACTTTTTATACTAGCTTTATAGTGTGAAGGATGGGAAATTGATAGTTGATGTAAGATCTTTTTATAGCCTGTTTAATTTGGTTGGATAAATCCACAAAGAGCAGCAAACCTCAGCACAGCTGGACAGGCTAACTGATCACAAAGAAAAATTTCCTGGAGCTCAAATAAAAAATATTATGACTTGTTTCCAAATCATTACTTTCCCAGCGCCGCACCGCTACACCGAAACTTAGGGTTTTCCCACCTGCCAAATGCCACTTTAACCCCTGACTGGGCTGTGGATGCTAGCATAAAAGAAACCAAGCCAACTGCTGCCATTGCTGCTAAGGTTACCTAAGCTCATTTGCAACATTGTACAAAGCGCAACGTGCTGCACATTTCAGCAACATTTAAAGCATGATTTGTCTTGGCGACTAAATCATGTGTAGGCGCCAAGAACATCCCTACTAAACTGAATAGACCCTCCACGCGCCCTCAGCTGGCTTCATTAAATGTTAGAGCAGGACTGTGCTGGTTTGTGAAGAGTGCAGTACACACTGTTTTTTTCTTTCTTTTGGCAGTTTCTCTCATGAAATCTAATTTATTTCGTAAGGCAAGAAACTAGTTTTTTTTCTTTCTTTTTTTAAAATTATTCTTAAAGCACAAATACTCTGAGTTTCTTATGAGACCCCTCTGTTTTTTGGGAAATTTTAGAGACCATAAGCCTCTGTGTGCCTAAAGACACATAATCATAAATTATTTCTAAATGAATTCATTCAGCATCATTGTCATTTAACACAGTTCTGATAATTTAGTGATTTATTAGACAAGGACATTTTTAACTTTTTGGTAGTGTAGGTCAAAGCTGAATCTAAATTTCCATCTGTAACCATGTCGTTCAACCTGTTTCTCCCTTTTAAGTAAGCTTGCCTGACCTGGGAGGTTATCAGGTGTTGCTGTTTCCTGCCCCGTTGATCTATTCGAATGACAAAACTGATAAACAACAAGAAAAACCCTTCTCCACTTGAAACAGATGCCCCTCAGAAGCTTGAGCCATCCATCTATTCACTTCATCCCCTCTGTCATCCATTCATGTCTGCTATTGCGATTGCTATTGGCCTAGTCGTCATGGTTACTGTGCCCCCGGCGTCGCTAAGCCCTGATTGTGACTTGTGCTTCCAGGAGGAGAATGATACCGCATATACACACGAGCAGACTTACAAAAAAGTATACTTTTATAAATCCTAATGGGTCTGCTCATTGGGATTTTCATTCATACGCCAACTGGGCTTTAAACACACACACACCTACACACATACACACACACATTCTGTTATTCTCTAGCACATTCAGACATGGTTATGGTGATGATTACACAGGGATGCTCTGACAGAAAGTCAGCTCCATTAATCATCCAGTCTATGTGTGCACTCTGATAAGTCTGTGTATTCTGAAAGGTCTCTGATATTAGAATCTCAAGCTACATAACCTTTAAAGGCCATCATCATGTATTACCTCCAGAGTAAACATAGAATAATCCATTCTCATGCTGCATGGGTGACATGTAGAAGAGATTTCTGGCATCAGATTTCCCACTGAAGTAGTGTGAAGGCACAGAAGTGCTCCATTTGTGGAGATGGAGGCTGGCAAGTGTTACCTGGAAGCGTCATCTAAAAAAATGTTTCCTGTGTGAGTGGTCTTGCCTCTCGAACTACCTCTTGTCTTACAAAGAGGATGCTGGGAGATGAAGACAGAGAAAACACAGTTGCCATAGTTTCACGCTTCTGCCTCTCAGGGTCGATTAAGGAAAACGTTCAGACCGGTTCCACTCATCCTTTATAGTTCTCATTAATATGGATGCTGACTGTGTAGTCTCTACACTCTGGCCTTTCATTTTTCTCTCTTTTAAGCTAACAAAAACTTTTTTTTTTGTCATTCGTTAGTTTATCTTTTCAAGTTAAAGTCTTGCATTTGAGTGTTTGTCCTTCTGAATTTCAACATCCAGAATGTATAAAGATAATTAAGCAAACAATTGATGAGATTGTCAAAGTTCTGCTCATATGCTAGTATTTCGTATGTCTGTATGTGTTTTTGGGGTGTTTTTGGCAATTGAATGAGCAAATGTTTAAAAAGGAAACCTGAGCTAGACCGGGAGGAAGCAGGAAGTACAGATGGAGTTTTGAAATTGCCATTTTAGATTCAACTTTAAGTGTGAAAATGGTTACGTGATGAAACAAAAATTAGAGATGAATGCCAAAAAGCTAAGTAGATGTTTAGGTTTGGTGCTTTAACTTTAACTTCGATGACCTCATTGTGTAAATATTAGCAGCAGTCATTCTTTCATCTCTCCCCGTCATCATTTATTCCTCTTTTATTCCTATTTTTATTTCCTCTTTATAGCCTTCTTTTATGTTTTCTCCAAATAATTTCTGCCACCTATTTATTTATTTATTTACTTACTTACTTACCCACAGCTCCCACTGTGGATATTACACGAGGCCATTTTGGCCCGTTGTCAACTGGTCTAATGTTGAACTGCCTATCATCTTACTGCTATCCATGTTGTTGCTATAAATATTACAGATGCCATCACAGGATTTCCTGTAGTATCTGTGCTAATCCTGTACTCTGGCCGGAACATTTCCTCTGGCCTCCACCTTCTACTTGTTCATGTGATTAGTATTAAAAAAAAATCTCTACAATGCTTCCTCTTTCCTACTACACACTTACTATTCAGTTGTTACAAAAGTTGTGTCCACACTGGAAGCAACATGCTACCAGAGACCATAGAAAACAAAAGTGATAAAACATTTGGTGACTCCAAAAGACTATGGGTGAAATAACCACTGGTGACACAAAATAGGTGGGACCTGATAAACTTTTTTCTCAGCTTCCAGGAAAGCACTTGAAGGATCTATTGGTGAGATTGCAGGATATATTTACTACCAGGTCATTTGTCAGAGTGTAACGTAGGGAAGTTCAGCCTGGAATGTCCACAAGTGACCAGTCGTCATCTTCAAAGTGATGCATGACAAACAAATCGCCTCCAGGTTCTTGATTATAAATCTGCCTGCAAACCATCATTTAACTTCACTTTGGGGAAGAGGGTAAAGTCGCAGTGAGCCAGATTTTGCACTGGTGGGCAACTATTTTGTTGTGCCATTAAACTTTATGTGGACAGACTGATTCTGGGAAACAGATTTACAATTTAAAAGAAGCTTTCAAAGTAGTTTGAAAAACTTAATTTTATACTTGCTCAGAAAGCTTGAGATGGATTGGGTTTGCTAACGCATAAGTAGTGTCCCTGCAGTTAGCCGCAGTTAGTGAAGCAGTTCCTTCATTTGTCCGTCCTAGCTGTCACATAATCCTCCTGATGTGGCTCCATTACATAATCCTTCTCCTGTGTCTGTGTTTACATTGTACATCTCTTGACTAAAACATCCTGTTGAAGCTTTAATTAGTAACATGACAAGAGTGCAGTGGTGGTACAACGTGGAATACAAAACGAAGTCTTGAACGCTGACGCTAAAAAAGTCTTTGGGTGTGGGAACAGATGGCACAGTCAGCTAATGAATGGTATTAACCCCAGAGGTGGCCTTCACCAACACGACAAATGTCAAAAGATGAGGCACGTTGCAGAAAACCCAATGGCTTTGTCATCCTTCCATTTTTTTTCATGCACAGCTATAATGAAGGGTCCTTTCCAGTAGTGATTAAAAGGACCTCTCACATTTAATTAAGTTATCCTTCTAAAATTTGTTTTCCCTAATGATTTTCTCAATGCTGGATTGTTAGATTGGATTGTTAGCTTTTGTCCTCCATCTTTTTTGTTGGATAAAGGCAGAGATATTCATATTAGTTACCAACATGTCTTTTGCCCTGTTGCCGTTACGTCACCTCCAAGCGGTCGTGGCAGATGGCTGCCCCACCCTGAGCCTGGTTCTGCAGAGGTTCCTGTTAAAATAGGAGTTTTTCCTTCCCGCTGTCGCCACGTGCCTGCCCATAGGGAGTCGTTTTGATTGTTGGGTTCTCTCTGTAATTATTATATATTCTTTATCGTACAATATAAAGCATCTTGAGGTGACTTTTTGTGATTTGGCACCTTATAAATAAAATGTAATTAAATAGAATCATGTTCAGCAGTTAAGGGCTATTTATCATTTAAGTATTTGAAAGGCTGCTAGTTTTGTGTTCATTGAGCCTTTGGTTTATTCTGCCAGCTTGAACCTGATCTTTTCTCCAGTGGGATCCTATGATGCATTGCATGCCCCAGGCTAAGCTGGTATTAAAGCCCCATGATGGGATGACTAAGGATTTCATTGGAACCAGGTGAACGTCCATCTGTGACACTCATGTGCCCACTCCTTTCTATCTTCCTTCGCCCTCGTCCCTTTTTGTACCAACTTGTCGGTCTTGACTCTTAGCAGGTGTTGGTGGAGGGCATTGAGAACAAATGGGACAGGGGAGAGGACAAAATGAAGGATGGCACATGGAGAGGCATGGTAATGTGAAAAGAGGGTGTGCTGAAAGAGCAGCCTGTCGATCAAAGGATGTAAAATGAACCCTGAAAGGAACTATTTGAATGAATTCCCTGCCTTCCAAAATATATTATTGTTCGTTGGTGCCCACCTTCTAATATTAAAGACAAAAAGTCAAATATTCAGGTTCAGCAGTAGTTCATCATGAGAATTTCAGACACAAACCTCTTTTAGACCTCTTTAAAATCCTGCATCGGTGCCTATTTATGTACAAACATATCTACATTTCTCACTTTAAAATAGGTGTTTATGTATTTCTTCTGTCTCAAAACACACCAGGCTATTGAACGTCTGTAAATTTTGTGTGAAATGTCATTGACAAAACTTAGGTAATCCTTTCCAATAGGCACTCCTTTTTAAAAGTGTATATGGCTTTGTCAATGGTATGTGCATGAAAATCAGTAATTAGTTTAAACAGTTGGGATATGATGAAAAGAGAAACATGCCATAATTTCCCTATCTTACATTTATCATTCTTGACACAAAAGTGCTGCTTAGCATTTTAGGAAAGAGGCCTATATTGAAAAACATGAAAGTGAAAAAAATATTACTGGACTTATCTAATCATTTCTGTAAACCAGTTTATCTGCTTGCAAGTCAAGTGAACTTGCATATGAGACTTCAAGTTTTGGCACAGATTAGGGTTGGGTGATATAGACCACAAATAATATCTTGTTTTTTTTTTTTTTTTAGCTGAATTTTGATATACGA
>VUQK01000413.1:0-10160 GCA_015106715.1 Bujurquina vittata | reverse complement strand
TTCACACCTTTATACAGCTTGTGGAGTAAAGCACTTCCGGATCTCTATAGATTTATTTTATTTTAAGTTGTATACAATGACATAAAACTTTAATACCTAACAAATCTATGAGGCACAACTTAAGCTTGAGTAATGGTTCTTTTAAAACTGCAGTGACAAGCTGTTTCAGCCTTTTTTTGAAAGATGGTCCATCTATTTTCTGTCACATTGTTGAAAGATCTCAGAAGAGCCGCCAGGACGGAGGTTGATTAATTTAACATAACACATATTTGGAAACACTTTTACTTTGTAAACTGCCGTTGATATTTTGGCTACAGCCAGGGGCTAAAGTGGGAATAAAAGCAGGGGGGAATCACTCATATTGAAAGGAATCATATTAATTTTTTACTGTGAGCTTTATTAATTTATACTGAGAGCTTCAGGTTGTGATCAGGCTGGGACCTGCATTGCTGCTGTTCTGAGGTCCAGTGATCTTGTGGATTTAGCCCCCTGTATTATACTCTACTGTAGCAGATGTTACCACCATGGAAGCCACAGCCTCATTTGACCAGGTCAGCATCCCACATTACTGCATAATGACCACAAACTGCCCAGCACAGAGTTTACTAATAATCATTCTAATAATCTCACCAGTGTGTCCTGAATAAATACTTCACTATTGTACTTACAGTAAGCAAAACTTTCAGAAATCTGTACTTTACGTGAGTATTTAGTTTTCCAGCAAATTTTACTTTTACTCCCTACATTTTAACATAAATATCTGTACTTTCTACTCTTTACATTTTCAAAACAGGCTGCATTACTTTAGGTTAAATGCATTTGAGGAAAGTTTTTATTTCACCTTACTGCTGACTTTTTGCATACAAAGAGATGAAACAGGCAAAAACCTATAATTTATGCATCATTTACTGTATAGTGCTGTACTCAGTGGTTAAAGTGGATCAACTTGATCTGGAACAGTGTTTGTAGGGCACATGTCTGTGGCACTTCAGCTAATATGTGTTAACTAATACTACAGAAGAGTAGCGAGCATAAAGGGAGTAACATTTTTAAACTGTAATTTCAAATGCAAATTTTCAGCTGCTGTATTTCCCAGGAAGGGAAAAAATGAGAAAGAACTTCACTCAGAGATAGAGAAAGATGTAAGAAGTACCGGAGAGAAGAGAGGTTATATTCAAAGGTGAGGACTGCTCTCAATGGCATCTGATAAACTGGAAATTTAAAGCTTACATGCAGTTTCCTCATTTTTAAATCAGATATTGGATCTGTATATAGAATACAACAGAATACCTTTAATGTCATTGCACAGAATGTACAATGAGATTGCTCATCTGTCTGCTCTCTCACCAAATGTAATATTACTGGGGGACTTCAAAACTCAGCTGCTTCATTAACACCAGAACCCCCTCATTTCACCACATCACCCCAGCTCTACACCAGCTCCACTGGCTTCCAGTTGAGTCCAGAATTCAGTTCAAAATCCTAAGCCCATCTAGAACCTTGCGCTTCCTAATCTAGCCGATCTTCTTCACATCAGAATCAGAATCAGAATAATGTATTGATCCCAGTGGGAAATTCCTGTGAGGTTTATAGAAGAACAAAACACTACTAACTTAAATAAATTAAAACTAAAACACACAAATATAAAAACAAAAGATCCATTTGAAATATATACATTGTACACATATATACACAGGTGGGAGCCATTGTCTACTGACTGTCATGTAACGCTGTGGCAGGCAGGATTGAGGACCCCAACGCAGGACTTGAACTCAAAGTGCGGAAATTTATTGCAAACTGACTGAGGGACACACAGCAAGCAGGGAAACAATGATGACGTCACAACAAGAGCAAGGTGAAAACACAGACAATATATACACGGCAGGTACTGGGCAAATGGGAAAAAGCTGGGAGGGAAACACAGGAAGCAAAACTCAGCATGACAGAGGAGGACCAGATGACCTATCAAAATAAAACAGGAAGACAAACAGAACAAAGATGCAGACCTGACACAAGGAAACACAAGGAACAAGAAATAACAAACTGAGGAGGAATGAACCAACATCAGAGGTATAACTAAAACAGAAACAAAAGAACACAAATCACTGGGCCACCGGCCCAGGACCATGACAATGGCCTGCAGCTTAGACAGGATCCTCCTCTCTGACACTGCCATCAGTGAGTCCAGCTCCACTCCCACTACATCGCTGGCTTTGTGGATCAATTCTTTTGAGTCTGTTGGCATCAGCCACCCTCAGCCTGCTGCCCCAGCATGCAACAGCATGGAGGATGGCACTCACCACCACAGACTCACAGAAGATCCTGAGCATAGTTCGGCGGATGTTGAAGGACCTCAAGCGTCTCAAAAAATAGAGACAACATTGACCCCTAATGTACAGGGCATCAGTGTTCTTAGCCCAGTCCAGTTTATTGCCAATGTATTGCCAGGTATTTGTAGTCCTCTACAGTGTTTCCACTCACGCCACACAACAAAGTCCTTCACCCTCATCCTGTACTCAGCCTCATACCCCCTGGTGATACATCCAACTATTGCAGAGTCATCAGAAAACTTCTGAAGATGGCATGTCTCCGAGCAGTAGCTGAAGTCAGAGGTGTAGAGGGTGAAGAGGAAGGGAGAGATGACAGTTCCCCGTGGGGCTCCAGTGTTGCGAAGTACTGTGTCAGACACACAGTGCTGCTGTGTCAACAATCCAGGACACAAGGGGGGCACCTACCTGCATCCCTGTCAACTGGTCACCTACAGTAGAAGAGCAGGCCGAATGGTGCTGAATGCACTTGAGAAATCAAAGAACATGACCCTCACAGTCACCTCCTCAACATCACCTCCACTCTTCCTCCTATATCTGCTTTACTGTACTACGGGGAACAGAGCTTTCTCCCACTCAGCTCCCCAGCTGTGGAACTCTCTTCCAAAACACATTCACAATATCGACTCTCTTCATAGCTTCAAATCACGACTCAAAACTCCCCTGTTCCAAACTGCATATTCGCTTTTGTTCTTTTAGTCATTTTAGTTTCTTTTTTGGGCTTTTTGTGGTTTGTCTTCTTTTCTCCCCTGCAAAGTGTCCTTGGGTGCCATGAAAGGCACTTATAATAAAATGTATTTTTATTATTATTATGTTCTTTACTTTGAAAATAATCTCACTCTGTCATCTCCTGTCCTCTTTATATGAACGTGAATACTGAAAGTTTTTGCAGTATTATGAAATGTTCTGCAAAACAAACTGAGGTTTACCAATTTGTGTTATTCAAAGGTTGCATGAAAATACTCCTCAGCTAGCTTGTCGCACTGCTGTGAATTTACAGTAAAGCTCTGTGTTGGACTGCTGCGCTGTGTGTTCACGGACAGTGTTTGCCTACATTAAGTGCAGCAGAGATGAATTTTAATTTAGGCTGCACGCAACAACTTCAGAGGACAGTTCCTGTTATGTACGGAGGCCTTGCAAAGACCCGACTCAGACATCGGGTGCAACATGTCAGACGTCAGCCGAGGACGGAGACCCTGGCGGACCAATCCCCACTTATCAAGGCATGGAATGTCATCTGTCTGGATTGTGGTCGCGGCTTTAAATTTCCAGTTTATGAAATGCAACTTGCTGTGAAGTTTTTTCCTTTGAAAATAATCCCACTCTTTCATCTCCTGCCATCTTGATTTTACTTTAACTCTACTCTGGGTTTTTAATCACACATTTTATCACACATACAGCCACTGACCTGCAAGCAGACAGACTGCATTTGATGATATTTGTTGAGCTGTTTGAAATGTTGTATTTGAAATGACCTTCCACTTTAGGAAAAATAACACATGGAAGGAATAAAGAAAGCAAATTAAGGTGAAATAATGCTGTTTTGGATTCTTCTGATTCCTTTACTCCGGATCATAATAACTACCCTTTACTAAGCAAGAACTGATCAGTGGAACTGATGAGTGATATATGAAATCTGATTGGAAAAAAACCCAAACTTGTTTTGTTTTGAGGTCTAATATAGACTTCATTACTAAAGTGAGGATGAGAGAGCAAAATAGAGAGACACATATTCATTAAATAATATCAGCAAGTGGATATGGTAATGATAGTGAAAGCCATACCCTTCTTTACCCTTCTGGTTCAACTCTGACATGCATAAATGGATCTCTAAGGAATAAAATCCCTCTTTGCGGTTCAGGTTTAAACTTTTCATAGTAAAGCTGCAGAAGCAGAATAACTATATGACACTTAGAAAGAAAAAAAAATACAAAAGTTAACACAGGGTTCAATTTTGTCATTGTATGATCTCGAGTGATACTGAAAACTGTGCAACTCTACCAAAGAAACTCGAGCCTGAAAAACCTCAGCAAAGCCACAGCAGGCCTTCTGCTGAAACACTGCTCGACCTTGAGCTACTGCGTCTTCAAGACACCGAGGCAGAGTGATGCAGACAGCCGTCACAAAATCTGACATCTGACACCCTCACTCTTCATTTGAGAGTGCAGGACTGTATTCATTTTCCAAGACACAAAGGCACTGAAGATCTTTCACTGCAGGTGGGAATGCAATAAAGACACTTCATTTTCAGACTTAAAATAAATAAAGCAGTGATAGCAGAGCTGCCTTGGGGCCAGCATTTTTAATGTTTCTGATTCAACATTTAAGAGCTAAAAGAAAATTCCATGATCAGTACAGGAAATTTTCACCATTGTTTATATTGATAAGAAAACAGTACAGCTAAGGGGACAGACCTAGGTATACCCCCCCCCCACACACACACAAATATATATATTCCCTCAGAAATACTAATTTACTAATGTTGATACAAATGTGTCATTTTCAACACTTTGACGTGTGGCCTAAAGTGAGTTATATGACACCAGCTGGGATTTAAATTCAAATAATTATTTTTCTAAATAAACCTGGACTGGTCACAGGTCACACTGTGCACACTGTTCCAAAATATGAGGCACTATGCATCAATTTAGTAAGACTGTCGGATAAACCTACTTTCTGAGTCTTATTGGACAAATTTAGACACTTTTTAAAATAGCAATGTCCAAGGTATTATTTCTCACACCCCCTAAGTAGTTTCTGAATAATGATATTCTCTGTTTTACCGCTCTCTGATGGGGCTCCATGGACTTAATTATACAGAGAAATACAGTGAAATAAGAGGTTGAACTGTGGTAGGACTGGATGGATGGATAGATGGATGGACAGACAGACAGACAGACAGACAGACAGACAGACAGGCAGACAGACAGATACTTTATTGATCCCACAAGGGGATATTATTAAATATTAAATAATACTAACTCATGCTGATGGCCTTTACTCAGCAAAAATAAATAAATACATTTTTTCAGGCCACAAATTACTTGTTGTATGTACAAATTATACATTGAGTTCATGTAGTTTTAAGAAGAGTGAGTAGCTCTATTTTAAGTGAGCGTTATGTAGATTAAACATTTCCTCCACAGAAATCATGTTCCATACCAGAAAGCCCTAAGGGTTGTACTCAAGCTTGTTTTCCCATCTCTCATTAAAAAAAGTCTGTTTAAACAGGCTGTAATGTCAGCCCCATTTTCTGGTTTCTGCTACGAATCTTAGGTGCCAAGAACTTATATTTATAAAAAGAGGATATGCCATAGGGGAATGTAGAGCTTCTGAAACATGTTGAGTAAGGGAGTGTTTGAATTTTATCATCATGAAGGTGAAGGTTATGGTTTATGATTTATTCTAGAAAATATTTTACTTTCTTTCTAACAAAATTTATGGTGCACAAAAAATAAAGCCAAAAAAAAAAAAGCCAACATTCAAATTAAGCTAGAACAAAGAAAACCTCTCATAATAGGTTCCAGTGCAGTATTTACTCACCAAAGGTTATAGCTAGGGTCCCTCACTTTTTCTAATGATGTGGAGTCACACATACTCTCAACACGGTGCTGAACTCCCCCAAAAAACAAGCAAGCAAACAAAAAATAAAGCAAGCAATTAAAATGTGAATCCACTAAAATGACAGATAAGGCAGCATGCATTGTGATATAAACATACTATCAGTTTATCCTACACACACACACACACACACACACACACACACACACACACACGGTGACTCACTCCATCTCTTTTTTGTGTGGGAACTCTGGCACCCCACATCAGATATATCAAGGGTTTTAGCAGCTAATCTAGCAGGAAGATACTTTATCTAAGCCTTACATGCACAGCCTGAGAGCTGGATATGACTTCATGCTGCAGGGCTTTGGGTCAGAGATCGCCATGAATTTATTTGTGCTTCTTGTTTGACACGTTTGTTTTGTAGGTGAAATGAGAGGATAAGCACAGTCATGAACAGAAGTCACCGACAACAAGAAGACAGACCATGACAGGCAGAGGAAGGCAGCCTGGAGCTAGTGTTAGGCACTGAGAATACGTATTAAATCACGAATGACACTGTACAGAAACCATCAAAGTCTGTACAAAATGTGCCCACACAGCTTGTAGGTGTTAAGCTATTTCACCAGTGTAAATTAATATAATAAATAAATTCATTTAAAAACTTGACCTGGTGATGCCAGAATTAAATGAATTATCAGTACAATTTAGGGACCGTGAAAGCGTGCACAAAACGTTACAGTAGTTTATTCGGTTAATGCTTTCAGTTTGGTGCACCGACTGGCAGACCGGCTGACACTGCCATTGTTGGTTTAGCTGAAAATAAAGAGTTACAAATAAAGACATTATTTTCTTTTAAAGATGTTTTTGCTTTCATTCCTCAGTGCAATAATAAGCACAGGATCCAATAAGACCAAAAAGTATATAAATAAGTAACACAACTGGAATATGCGTAGAGAAAGCCGTATGGAGGACTACAGAGGACTGGGATTGATTTCACCGGAATTGGAAGAAAATTAGGTTTGCTCTTCTTTGAGTTTGTTAAGATACACTGTTTTCATTCTCTGAAGCATTGATTACAGCAGCTCTTGTACTGATGCATTTTTAAAGGGATGTGAACAAATTCTAGCTTGAAACATATATTTCTTCTTTCGGCTTGTGTTTGAAAACAGTGTCTGAAAAACGGTCCTAATTGTGTACTTTTATACACAATAGATGCGCACAAAAAATAAGATGTTCTGCCTATATAGAAGCCAGAAAAAATAATTAATGTATTCTCATGCTTTAGATTAGTTTTTTTTACCTGAACAAAGAGGGCAAGAAGACAAAATATGAAAAAATATGTACGAACAAGAGCCAGAAAAGATTCAGGATCAGAAAACTTTTACTGCCATTGTACTTGGCAGTACATTGACATCAGGAGTTCTACATCCATGTGGTGCTTTAAAATAAATCAATAAATTACGCACACACAAGCATAAAAACTGTTCTCATGTAAAACACATAATATACACAAGGTGATACATAAACACACGTTTAAGTGCATACTATAAAACCATTATATCTTTTATTGTAAGAGAGATTACTGCACTTGGGGAAAAAAGAGCTGTCGTTGAGTCTGGTAGTTCTGGATTTTGTGGATCCGTAGTGTCTACCAGACTACGCACACAGACTACGCAGCTGTTCAAAAGGAAGGGGACCTTGGTGAAAGCAGTCTTTGATGATGTTTTTGAAAGAAGGAGGATTTTTTTTGTAGTTTTTGTGATTCCCTGGAGGGCATTTTTGTCTGCTGCTGTGCACCTTGTGTTTCGCACTGTAATGCAGTAAGTTTCTATATACTTGCTCTTTGATTTTATTTGAACTTATTCATTTCAATTGTGTGTAGGGCAGTCGCAAGTACGAATTTCTTTGCATGTATGACAATAAACTTCTTGAATTATGCTCTCAATGTTGGCTCTGTAGAAGGAAACCAGCAGCTTTTTCACTCAGATTATTCTTCCAGAGCATCCTCAGAAAATGCAGGCACTGCCGGATCATGTCAATGATGGCTGAGGTGTTACTGGACAAGGAGAGACTAACAGACACACGGACACATGGAGGCTCTCCGCTCTCTTCAGCATCAGGTTGTTTACTGAGCAGCACTCTGACAGTTTTTGCACCTCCTGCCTAAAAGCGAACTCTAATGATGTGGTTAGTGGGGAATACTTATGAACAGTCATAGGTGTACAGTGATTAGAGAAGGGGGTTGAGAGCACACAGCCCTGTGGTGAGCTGGTGCTAAGAGGTGGGATCCAGTCCTGATGGTCTGTTTATCAGGCAGTTATATCAGTAACAGGAGACTCAGGAGTAAGAACGTCAGGTCATTGTTGAGGCATTTTAATCAGAAATTATGTTTTTTCCAGGAAAGAAAAAGCACTTGTTTTATAAGGGAGACATTCATGTGCGTCTGTGTGTGCGCGCGCACACGTGTGAACAGCGCAATAACAAAATAACAAGCTTAAAGAAAAGGATGCACTTTAAAAAAGCAATCAACTCACTTTTGAAACTTTCTTTTAGTACAACCAAACTGTGAACAAGATGAAACTACCCCCATCTTCCACTCAAAGTCACCACGTCCTTTATTATGCATCAAACTTCAAGTCCTCCTGTAAAATATTCACCACCCATAAAGTTGTCATGTACTGGGAAATTTGCTGCAGACACAAAAACAGTTTTTTTGTTTGTTTGTTTTTTTATCTGCTTTAGAAATTTGGGCATTTTACTGCAGGATTCAATGGAGACTGACTTTTTCTTGAGGCCAGCCAGAAAGTTTGCATTTCATGAACTGCAGCTGCAGTTTTTAGCACTTGTGCGATATCTTGATGTTTTCAGCCCTGGAGGTTGCCGCTAGATGAAGACAGAGGAGAAGAAATTGGAATTCAAAAGTCTGATTTGCATGACAAGAAAAACAGGGGAGGTGGCAGGAGATGCAAGCAATACTTTTTATTTCAATGATGAAGTCTTAGAAAATTGAGGGATATGCCAATCCTCTGAACTCTGAAACAAAAAATCAGCTTTTATTTATTTAAAGATGCCTCAATGCTGCATAAACATGCTGTGTTCTTCTGCTTTTAAATGGGACGAGCAATGTACAAGCAAAAAAAGAGGAAAAAGTGAAGACATTTCTATTTTTTTAAAAGTATTTAGAAGGTGAAGAAGAGTGCATAAACAAGCACAAGATGGACTATTTAGATTTAATGTCCAAATTATTTTTTCCTGGCTCAAAGATGAACTATTTCTGGTTTGTTTTGAAGGCTATTTCCTTTTGTTCTTTTGCATTCTGTCTTTGCTTTCTCTAAAACCATAATAGTTTCTGACTGGCTCGGCTTGTGTCTTTATTACTCTTCTCTCCATGTCGTGCATTTAGGCTGTGAGGAATCTCCCAGTCTTCTTCAGTTCATCAATTATCCAGTTTCTGTCTAGCATGCCTTCACTTTTATCTAATAATTGTGTTCACTTGGTTGGATTTTCTGTTAAACTTTGTTTGGTTTGATGTTTTGGTGTTACTGTCTTTGGAAGACACATTGACATTTTTTTAATTACTCCTACAAGCTAGCATAATTTTGTGCCAACATTTGCGTGTGCTTTGGAATTGAATCACAGCAAAGATTGACTCAGCACATTGCTGTAAGTAACATAGCTGTAAGTTTACATTAAATGGATTGGATGGATGTGACCGATCAAACATGAACATATCTACTGCCGCAGCATATTTTATGAAGCCAGTTAAACTATAATGTTGTAAAAAAATAGCAAAAGGTTAAACACACAGGGCTTCTATAGCCAAAGCAGCACTGGCTGTGATCGGAAATTATGTACCGAGTGCTGAACAGACAGAGTGCAAATAAAGAACAAATCAAAAACTCATAACCTGCTTTTATTATTAGCAGTTTAGGTCTGCAATGTAAGTTACCGTGGCAATGTAACTTACATTGTTACCGTAAGTTACCGTGGCAATGTACTCTGTAAAGAAGTGAACCACCTTCATAACCCTGAAGGGTTAAACCTGAAGTTACCTCTCTACAGCCTCTGCTCACCGGTACATTACAGGCCGTGCATATAATAACCAGCACTTCGTGCAGAGGCCCTAGCTGATGCAAGATTACAACTTCCATACATCTGAAAACATGTTTGCTGACACTTTATCCGGAGAACAGACTGATATGCAGTCAAAATATGGAAGCTGGTATGTGGATCAATCTTTTTTCATAACTGCTCTTTTTTGTTTTCTTT
>VUQK01000410.1:2820-15248 GCA_015106715.1 Bujurquina vittata | reverse complement strand
ATATATATATATATTTTTTTTTTTTGTGGTTTCAAAAGTGTGACTTGACATGTGGAATACTTATCTAATGAAATCCAGGGTTTTCCCAAAACCTTTCCCCACTATTTCATCCACCTATCTGTTTTTGTATCCTCATCCCATACATTTTGCTCCAAATTTAGTTTTTGTTCAAACTTTGTGACCCTCCCTCAACGCAATAAAGGTAAAATCCCCAAATGTATATTATAAGTGCACCGCTTTACTCCATTTCTTTGTTTTCTGTTTAGTTCAAATTGTTAGTCATTATTCTTTAATAAAAGCATTTGTCCCCCTTTTTTTTTTATTTTGTGTTATCATTTGTCTGATTTTAATTTCTTCCATCACCTCTAACATGTTGTTTTCCCCCCTCCTTGGCTTATGTTGGTGCTCCAGAACCAACAAAACGTATGCTTTCCTTCCAAGGGTTGGCCGAGCTGGCGCACCGGGAGTATCAGTCTGGGGATTTTGAGGCAGCTGAGCGCCACTGCATGCAGCTCTGGAGGCAGGAGCCTGATAACACAGGCGTGCTTTTGCTCCTGTCCTCCATCCACTTCCAGTGTCGAAGACTCGACAGGTGAGGTGTTGGGGGGGTGGAAAACACAATGAGCATGTGACATGGAAGTAGCAGAGAGAAAAATGGGTCTTCTGGCTTTGAGTGCACACAGCTAACCTGGGGAGTCCTGTGGAGCAGCAGAGCTCTCATGCAAATCGTGTTTGGTTTAATGTGGGTTTATGCATTGATGTTGGTGGGAGCCTAACCTTTGTTTGCAGGTTCCTGGGTCTTTCAGGTTGCTGGGTTAAACTTTCTTTTTACTTTCAAATTCTTAAATGTGGACAATACCAGCAGTGTACTTGAAAATATGCTGTTGAATTTGCTATTCAACAGTGAGACGCATGCTAAAGTTATTAACTGATATGCTTTCATTGTTTACTCAAAAACGGTTGAGCTCATGTGAGAAGTAAAGTCAATATAGTGCCGTTCTTTGCAATATTTGGATCATAACTTCTGTTGGGCTGTACTTCCTGCATGAAAGTTAGTTTGCATATTAGACATTTGAATAAACAATTTGTATGCTGGTGTAATGTGTGTCGCGTTAATGCGACTTTAATATTTTCAGGATTGTCATCATATTTAACGCCACACCTTTAAAATAATTTTTTCCTCTTATCATCTTGCACCTTGTTGTTGCGTCTAGTCAACACTTTGAACCAGCTATGCCAGGCCCCTTGTTCTTGTGTGTAACCGTTCTGTGCCTAATCTGACCCTTCAGGTCTGCTCACTTCAGTACGTTGGCCATCAAGCAGAACCCAATGCTAGCTGAAGCCTACTCCAACCTGGGGAATGTGTACAAGGAGCGTGGGCAACTGCAGGAGGCCATAGAGCATTATCGCCATGCTCTGAGACTCAAGCCAGATTTCATAGATGGGTACATCAACCTGGCTGCGGCTCTGGTGGCCGCAGGAGATATGGAGGGAGCAGTGCAGGCTTATGTGTCAGCATTACAGTACAACCCTGTAAGTGAATTTTATTTATTTATTTTTAATGATAGCCAAATCTTATGTGCTACTATGCTATACATGCATATGGAGTAATCACAGATGAGTAATTTTTTTTTCTTCTCTTCTCAGGATCTATATTGTGTGCGCAGTGACTTGGGCAATTTGCTTAAAGCCCTCGGGCGTTTGGAAGAGGCCAAGGTATGTTACAGCGGGTTGGCGTAGATTTAGATGTGGTGCTTGTATTTCTGTTGTAGATTATTTTTTTTTCTTGTCCATATATTTTGTTTTTAGTGTCACTCACTAAGGCCATAGCTGTTTTTCCTTTCTCCTCTGACATTTTTAAAGCAGAGTTCTTTCCATTCAGCCCCCTCGCATATGTGAGACAGAAAATGGTAGCATCTCCTTATTTTTCAGAGCTGCATTGAGCTTTTTGCCCCTTTAGTATAAACTTTTTGGAAGAACTGGAATGGGTCAAGACCCACATAAAGCAATCAGGTTTTTTGTATTTCTTCTTTTTTTAATCATAATGCACACAAGTTTTTAGTTTACTTTTTAGACAGCTTTCATTTATTTTATTTTTCAGTATAGTATACACATTACATTTGTCCCCACCCTGTATCACCTTTTAGTCCCTGTCTCGTTTGCTTTACAGACCTCTTATCAGAGATCAGTCCCTTCCCCTTCAGGAAGAAAGGC
This sequence comes from Bujurquina vittata, assembly GCA_015106715.1. Classification (NCBI taxonomy): domain Eukaryota; kingdom Metazoa; phylum Chordata; class Actinopteri; order Cichliformes; family Cichlidae; genus Bujurquina; species Bujurquina vittata. The sequence goes on along the minus strand of VUQK01000410.1, from coordinate 13,034 downwards.
TGGAGTTTCTAAATTCACAGAATAGAACAAAGTTCGGCCCACGTATTTCCATAAAGTTTTGCTTTGGAGGAAAAATGCTGGCTCGGTCTTTGAAGAAAATATGAACTGATGCGAAGTTAGTTTATCTATGCAGTGCAAAAGATAAGATGGTTTCTAACCTAACTGCTATACTCCTGTATTGTTTTTCAAGTGCCCTATGACAAGTTGTTCACAGTTTTCTGTCAGTTTGGGTTGGTTTTTTCCCCCCCAGGTGCTACACTTCAATTTGTCACTTTAAAATGTGTGTGTGTATATTCTGGGTGGGGGCGGGGGTGTACCTGAGTTGGGTTAAATCTGCTGATATGGAGTTGTCCTGCTGGTTACAGGCCATCTTATTTCGTGCTAGAGGGGGGTAAAGGAGTGGGGAGGAGCATCAGGGAGTCACAAGCTCCCCAGCTCTGTCGCTCCGCCCCCCGCGCGCTTGCTTAGGATTGGTGGAGTGTGCGCGCTCAAAGCTGTCTTCCTGACCCTTTACTCTTGATATTATTCTGTGCACGAGCACGTTCCCAACAGTGCTTTCCTGCACACATGCATTCTTTTTTTTCTTTTTTTTTTGGATCCATATGATGGATTTTATCCGGCTGGTTATCTCTTCTGATATCCGCTGCATTTTAATGGTTAACTGAATGTACAGATTTAAGAGAGCTCATTCTCACATGGCGTAAAGTGGCCCAAGTGGTGTCAGGCAGACAGCTTACTATCTGTACTCCACCACCTGCGTCAGATGCTGGGTTAGAAAGACAGAAGCACGCGCAACAACAGCGATGACCTCTTTATTTCAGAGCTGTGGAGGCTTCTAGATACAAATAATTAAACCACAGACTTTTCTCCATTGGCCAGGACTCAAGAAAGCAGGCCAGGATAAAGAAATCAAAGTTTTCTAAATATTTCATGAAAATGCTAAAAGAATAAAAGGAAAGCCATGATTAATACTTCTTCCCTTTTTCTTCAAATATGTAATATTCCCAAAGTAATGGGATCAGTTCATTTGGGCAAGATCAAGCCAGTAACTGCCCTCCTTGTAGTGTGATATAAAAACTGAATTAAAGGATAGCTTGAAGCCTGACTTTCCCTGGAACTGTACAGATCAAAGCCTTTCTTCCCAGTTACCCTAAAGCATTCCCTTTTCTTTCAAATGAAACATTCATTTGCATGAATGAAAACTAAGACTAGTATTATAGTTTTTGTTTGTGATTTGGAAGAACGTGTTTTTAATTTCCATATTTAAAAAGAATGTATTGTTTGAGAACTTTTACTAACGATCTTGTTTTCTGATTTTGTCTCTTTTGGTTTTTCCACAACTGATATTGTTATTTAGAAGGTTTCAGGTGGGTGACACTATTCCTGCGTAGGTGCCTGGCGGAAAGGAACACTAGGGCAGCCTCAGTCCTCTCCTCTTCTTCCAGCCAGCTGCGGCCACCACTCTGACAAAGTCCAAAAATATGGTAACGGGTTTGTAACTGCCAACAAAAGAAAAACCACCTTACTTCATGCTTGAGCTCCTCTGTCTTGTGGCTTCCTTTTGAAGAGCAAAAGAAAAAAAAAAGTTAAAAAAAAAATAAAAATTACAGTAAGCATTTCTTAAAATATGCTATACTAATTTCCCAGTTTTAAATTAAGTAAAAACAAACTTGGATTTGGAAGCATTAATCATGAAAAACACAGTAAGAACCCTCTAACTCTTACATTTTGGTTATTTTTCCTGTTTTGTTTTGATTTCCCTTCTTTATTTGGAGTTGCAGCGTTCTGATGATCATGCAGATAGTGCGCTGTGAGTCTGCAGTGGCGCAGGGGCTGCGCAGCGATGTCCTCCAAGCAACCCAAAAAGGCGGAAAGCGCAAGCGTGCGACTCCCCCATACCCTTCATTCCCTTTGGCCTGTTAATTGTGGACCTCTCCCCACTCGCAACCAGCCTGGCTCCCAAGTGCGCCTGAATTTCAAACATGATTGGCTTTTTTTTTAAATTTTATTTTAACAAGTTCAGTGACAAATAGCAATGTAATTGTCTTGTCTTTACATTTCACCACTGCTTAATCTCTCTGTATTCAGAGGTATTTTTTAGGGTGCCGAGTGTGTGCCAGTCTGGTGTTGCAAGTGTTCTGTCAGGGATTGTTGGTCTGCAGCTGTTTCACATGGCCATTCAGCAAGCGTAGCAGCGAAGTAAGAACCTTTGCCAGGAGCAAGGTCATGCAAGCGGCAATATTATGGTGCATTGGTGTGGTGGCAGCGGCGACCCACACAGCGCGCTTGCGTTTCTTGCGCATGCATTACAGGAACCATCACCTGCACGAACTGCCCAGCATACTAGGTTGTGAGATCCCTTGCTAACATCAAATATTGTCACCCTCTTAAAATAATGGCTTCAGTCTTTATTTTTTTCAGGCTCTTAAGAAAAGACAAAAGAAAAACCCTGAACCAAACACTGAAAATATGAGGATTTAGGCAAAAATAGCACTTTAGCTAAAAACTTTCTTGGGACCATTATTTTAAGAGTGTGACAATATAGAGAATTCATGCAGTTAATTTGATTTTGTAACTGATTATTATTATCGGGCAGGGCAATAGTGGGTTTAGAAACCACTAAATTTGGTGAGGATGTGGTCATAACTGGAGGATGAGGGCCTACGTGTGGGTGTCGGTTGGATCCGCGCAGCGTAGGAAAAAGCATTTGCAGCTTTGCGCGGCAGACTTGTGCGCAGGCGAGCCCATGCTGTAGACTCACTTTTTGCCATCGTGGAGAACGGTCACTAATTTTCCTTTCTCTGCCCTTTTTGTTTTCTCTTTCTTTTATTCTCAATCTTTTTTTTTTTTTCCCTCTCAACACCTGTCCTTCTATGTACTATACCTCTACCATTCTGCCTCTTCTCCTTTCCTTTGGTTATTTTAAACCCATTGAAGGCTTGTTACCTGAAAGCCATTGAGACTCAGCCCAACTTTGCCGTGGCTTGGAGCAACTTGGGCTGTGTGTTCAATGCCCAGGGAGAGATATGGCTGGCCATACACCATTTTGAAAAGGTCAGTTGCGTAATTATTTTTTGTAACATCTGTCAAACTCTGTCTACCGGTGTCCCATTAAGGTGTCTCATATTTAAAGCTTTCTCGATTTTTAGGCAGTGACTCTGGATCCAAATTTCCTCGATGCATACATCAATCTAGGCAATGTTTTGAAGGAGGCCCGCATCTTTGACAGGTAAGTTTGAATCATGACATTTTTTTAAATTTTTTTTAAAAAAAAACACTCAAAAGGTTGTCTTTAAATGCACCACTCGACCACAACTCATGGAATTTAGTGACTAAGGAACAGTGTTTGTTTTGGCACCATGTCTTTGTTCTTGGAGCTTGTATTGTCTGGGCAGGTCAGATTTGCTCTGCCTACAGAACTGAGCACTTTTTAAGTTGTAAAGGCTACATATATAACTTGTTTCAGGAAATGTCTGTGGAAAAATGCTAGACTGTAATATTTGCACTGTTAATGTCTCTGTCCACGTCATTTTATTTAAGTGTTTGCACAATTCTAAGAACTTTTATCCATATCTTATTTCCAGAGCTGTGGCTGGATACCTGAGAGCCCTGAGTCTCAGTCCCAACCATGCAGTTGTCCATGGAAATCTGGCCTGTGTGTACTATGAGCAGGGCCTCATTGACCTGGCTATTGACACCTACCGCCGTGCTATTGAATTGCAGCCCCACTTTCCTGATGCCTACTGCAATTTGGCAAATGCGCTAAAGGAGAAAGGAAATGTAATGTGTTTTTGTGTGTCCCAGAAATCTCTTTATTTCTTGAAGTCCATTAAACACTTGTTAAAATTTACCTAAAAAAATTCCATTTGCTTTAACAGGTGTCTGAAGCAGAAGAGTGCTACAACACAGCTTTGCGTTTGTGTCCAACTCATGCTGACTCCCTTAACAACTTGGCTAATATCAAGCGTGAGCAGGGGTACATTGAGGAGGCAGTTCAACTTTACAGAAAAGCCTTAGAGGTGAGTTAAGTCAGACTGTTTATTCCAGTGAAAATCAGTATGTTTTATAGAAATATTTACAATTGTTGTAAATGTGAGCTTGTGCTGAATGACACATTTTTCATCAGGTGTTCCCAGAGTTTGCGGCAGCTCACTCTAACCTGGCCAGTGTGTTGCAGCAGCAGGGAAAACTGCAGGAAGCTCTCATGCACTACAAGGAGGCAATCAGGTTAGTAAATTCTACAGACAAATGTGGGCTTTGGCTTCTTTCAAATATAAACTCAGTTTCTGCACCCTAGTCATTTTTCTATTATAGTGAGAGGGGAAAAGAGCAGAAATGTTTGTGGCATGTACACCACTTTATGCTCTGTTTGGGATTTTTATTTATTTATTTTTGAGGGCAGAATAAATTTGATTGAAACTCAAGTTTGTCCATGGAAATAAAACAGTACTTACACTGCACTATATATCATCAGTGCAGAGCAATTTCAGACACGCTTCACACAACACGCTTGTGTGAAGCCACTTGACTGAAGATGTAACTTTTGTAAATGTAACACTTAACAGCTGAGCAATGTTGTCTTCATCTTCTTTAATGGCAGTGGCGCAGTGGGTAGGCGCTTGCCTTTCAACCGGAAGGTTGCAGGTCCGAGCCCTGTCCCTGCACTGCGTTGTGTCCTTGGGCAAGACACTTAAACCACATTGCCTAACGGTAGCGCCGGTCTCTGGCTGCATGACCGCAGATGCTTGTCTCTGGATGAGTGATCTGAAACCCTCATTTCGTTGTGTGCACAATGACAATGAGTTGCACTTTATTATTATTTATTTATCATCTGATCATCTCTGAATTTTAGAATCAGCCCAACATTCGCAGATGCCTACTCAAACATGGGCAATACACTAAAAGAAATGCAGGATGTTCAGGGAGCTCTGCAGTGTTACACCCGTGCCATCCAGATCAACCCTGCCTTTGCTGATGCTCACAGTAATTTGGCCTCCATCCACAAGGTAGGAATATTTAACCATGTTCATTCAATGTATAATTAAGAATTCCATAATGTAGACTTGCACCTAAATACATAGTTGAATATTATTACCCATTTGTGTGTTCGTTTATTATCCTTTTGCAGCATTTAATTTAGCATTTTATATTTTTTTTAGGATTCTGGAAACATCCCAGAGGCTATTGCATCTTATCGCACAGCCTTGAAACTCAAACCTGACTTCCCTGACGCTTACTGCAACTTGGCACACTGCCTACAGGTGTTCATCTGCTCTTACGCTGCATTTGTTTTTACTTTTTTTTGTTTGTTTTTTTTACTTCTGTTCTTTCGGAGCAAATTTTCTGACTGCTTTTATCCCCACCACCTTTTCAGATTGTGTGCGACTGGACAGACTACGATGAGCGGATGAAAAAGCTTGTGAGCATTGTGGCGGACCAGCTGGAAAAGAACCGCTTGCCCTCAGTGCATCCGCACCACAGTATGCTGTATCCACTCTCTCACGGCTTCCGCAAGGCCATTGCTGAACGCCATGGAAACCTTTGTCTGGACAAGGTACACGCAATGATCAAAGCAAGTAAACCTTTAATTCATATTTTGGGAGGGTGGAAGGTGGCTGGTGATGGCAGTGCCTGCAGGGATATGGGGAAGGTAAGGGATGGGCAAGGTACAGGGTATAAAGAGGTAGACATGCTGGTGGTGAATGGGTCGCTTGCAGTGATGAAGGCATGGGGTAAGAAATGATTTGCAGTCAGATGCTGAAATTTTTATGCAGTCAGTTGAATCATGTTGTGCCTTGTAGACTTTCCTAGTGTACATGTATTCTTATACCACTGCATGTTCCACAGATTAATGCACTGCATAAACCTGCTTATGAGCATCCTAAGGATCTGAAAGCAAGCGGCGGGCGTCTGCGCATTGGCTATGTCAGCTCCGACTTTGGCAATCACCCGACCTCCCATCTGATGCAGTCCATTCCTGGAATGCACAATCCTGAAAAATTTGAGGTAATTTTTAACTCTCAATATTACTTTGTGTGACAAATATATAATGCAGTGTATTAATACACAAGGTTGACTAAAATCTTTGATAATCTATTTTTTGCTTTTCCCTAAAGGTATTCTGCTATGCTCTCAGTCCTGATGACAGTACCAACTTCCGTGTAAAAGTGGTCGCAGAAGCTCATCATTTCACAGACCTCTCACAGGTAGGGCTACTTGATAATGGGGAAAATTCATAATCACGATTATTTTGGTGATCGTTTGTAGTCAATCAAAATTTGATCAATTGCACAGCCCTACTCACAGGCAATATGTTGCTTTAGTATCTGCATATTTATACGCTCTAAAGTATTTTCATTTTTAACTTGCTGGGGATTTCAGCAAATGTGCTGTCAGGAACACTGGCTGTTCATACAGAAACTGTTACCTTTTGTTTCCAGATCCCTTGCAATGGCAAGGCAGCTGATCGTATTCACCAGGATGGAATCCACATTCTAGTCAACATGAATGGATACACCAAAGGAGCCAGAAATGAGCTCTTTGCCCTCCGCCCTGCCCCCATTCAGGTAAGCCCTTACAAGGGATTCATTTTAGCGTTTCCTGGGGATTTATAACCCTTTTATATGTACAGGTATGTGCTGTGCACTAGCATTGAAAAATGTACAAATAATTTCTGGCCATTCGATAGGCTATGTGGCTGGGTTACCCTGGAACCAGTGGGGCTCCCTTCATGGACTACATCATCACAGATAAGGAGACATCACCTATGGAATTGGCTGAACAGTATTCTGAGAAACTTGCCTACATGCCCAATACCTTCTTCATTGGAGACCACGCCAACATGTTCCCTCACCTCAAGGTTTGTCCAGCCTTACATTACTGCAATGTTTTGTTTTTTGTAAAGTTTCCTTATGTTTTCCTAAAATGTATTATTATTATTTTATATTTTTATATATATATATATATATATATATATATATATAAAAAAAATAAAAATATGTGTTTATGACTGCAGTATTGTAAACCTTCTTTTCTTTGACCTGCAGAAAAAGGCCGTGATTGATTTCAAATCTAATGGACACATCTTTGACAACCGCATCGTTCTCAATGGTATTGATCTGAAGGCCTTCTTGGACAGTCTGCCAGATGTCAAAGTGATAAAGGTGAGTGAGGTAAATTTCCAGAACCTTTTTATTAAAAAGACATGTTTAATCTGAAACCGTAATTCTGCATGGTGATTAAAAGCATCTTTTTGTTGACCAGATGAAGTGTGATAACAACCAGGAATCTACTGGGGACACAAATGGAGGGCTGTCCATGCCTGTAATTCCCATGAACACAGCAGCTGAAGCCATCATCAACATGATCAACCAAGGCCAAATCCAGGTCACCATCAATGGCTTCACTGTCAGCAATGGTCTGGCCACTACACAGGTAAGAGCTGCTTTTAGACAGACAGACACACACACACACACACACACACTGCTCTTTCTGTGTCATGTGTATATAGGGCTGTGAATGAGCACTCTGGTCACTTCCCTGTATATTGTGATATACTTCTGTAAAAGCAACTACCTTACAGAAGCAAACACTTGAGCTTTAAGTCCATTCCAAGAAGAACAGCAATATTTTTATGCCTCATGTTTAGATCAGTAACAAAGCTGCGACTGGGGAGGAGGTGCCACGCACAATTGTTGTGACAACCCGTTCCCAGTATGGTCTCCCAGAGGACTCCATTGTCTACTGCAACTTCAACCAGCTGTACAAGATTGATCCCCCTACTCTTCAGATGTGGGTCAATGTAAGTTGGACAGACCTGATTATGACAATAACTTTAAAGGGTTCCTTCAAGAAAGCAACAATTTCTGTTTTAAGTGTATATTTAAAAATCTGTTAAATGTTTTTCTCTTGTTGCAGATCCTCAAGCGCGTGCCCAACAGTGTATTGTGGCTTCTTCGCTTCCCTGCAGTTGGCGAGCCCAACATCCAGCAGTATGCTCAGAACATGGGTCTGCCAGGCTCTCGAATCATTTTCTCTCCTGTGGCCCCCAAGGAGGAGCATGTGAGAAGGGGCCAGCTTGCAGATGTGTGCCTAGACACTCCTCTGTGCAATGGTCATACCACAGGCATGGATGTTCTCTGGGCTGGAACACCAATGGTCACCATGCCAGGTGAGCATACAATTCAGGGTAGGTTTGGCTGCCAGGTGCTGCCATCACACACAGTGCAAAAATTGCAAGATATTTTACAAAAATACATCTGTAAGAAAAAAAAAATGTTAAGTGGAATCTGTCTTGTATTGATGCCTCTGTAGGTGAGACTCTTGCGTCCCGTGTGGCTGCCTCACAACTCAACTGTCTGGGCTGCCCTGATCTAATAGCTCAAAGTCGCCAGGACTATGAGGACATAGCAGTCAAACTGGGCTCTGACATGGAATAGTAAGTAAAAAAATATATATATTTGACCACCTTTTCTTTAAAAGTCATCCTGTGATTGTGTCATCGGCCAACTCTGATTACACTCTCTCTCCCCGTAGCCTTAAGATGGTCAGAGCGCGTGTTTGGAAGCAGCGAATCTGCAGCCCTCTTTTCAACACCAAGCAGTACACAATAGACCTGGAGAGGCTCTATCTGCAGATGTGGGAGCATCACAGCAATGGCAACAAGCCAGAACACCTGGTCAAATTCCAGGCAGTCGAGGCTAGTGAAAATTCTTGAACTGGAAGCATGCAGATTTCTTTGCCCTTTTTCCCAGCCAGTTTTAACCCTCATCAGCACCATAGTTTGAATGGTCAGTTTCCACTCCAGCCCTTCTCGTCAAACTTCGAACTGACTATTAATGGGACTCTTGTTTTCAAGGAGCCTACACATGTTCACTTTTGTCACCCATTACACTGATCGTTGCCTCACACATGTGCATCAATGGAGCCAGAATGATCCTGAGACGTTCAGGCAACTCTTCTGAGACTCTTGTCCTAAAACACAGTATATGGTTTTTGGTGAGCATGAAAGGATTATGAAGGCCCTTCTTCCCATTTGGTACTTGGATCAGTGGATTTAGTTTCTTCTGTCATTGTGCATACAGGACTAAGTGCAACTTGTGGAGAGAATTCCCAGCCGTCATTACTTGTTGATCTATTTATAAATGGATTAAGAGTGTTGTGTGTTTTTAAAAATGACAGTGTTGCAACCATGGAAAATTGTACGTGACATGTTTCATCAGCTTCAACATTCAATTATAAAATATAAATTGCAACTGCTCTTTAGTTTGATTTAAGCTCTTCTCATACACCTGCAGGAGTAGATTTGCAAGTTTTGAAGAACTTGAAGAGATGACAAATTCTTCGAAATGCCAACTTTTATTAAAGAAGTACTATGTTTATTACTGGGACTGTTTATTAGGACTGCTCAGTTCTCAACCTGTTCAAATGACCCGACAAATCTAGATTAAAGGAAATCCGTCTAAGTCAATGGGAAAGGGCTAAATTAAATTTTAGATTGAAGACCTTATACATTGATAGTTTCTTTTTTTATTTTGATCATGCAAACCTGGAACAGGCTGGTAAGTATTTCTAAGCAGTTTTGTTTTTGTTTTTTAATTGTCTGTTTACCTGTATGCTGTCAATGATGCCGCAAGGCTCTCTATATAATAAATATTGAGATGGCGATCACTGTGTATGGTGTTTTATACATCTGACAGCACCTCATTAAACATCACATTTATTTAACTTCAGTGTCTTTCTGGATGTAGAACCAATAAAAACTTTTATTTCCTATGCTGAAATCTGTCAGTTACAGTAGGTAGGAAGTAAAAATTATTTGCACTTAATTTTTTAATTTGTACCAGTTCTGAGGATATATTCTTTTAAGCTGGCAGAACGTTTTATATTTTATTTAATGAAAAAAAGTGCAACTCATTGTGCACACAACGAAATGAGGGTTTCAGATCACTTATCTAGAGAGAAGCATCTGCGGTCATGCAGCCAGAGACCGGCGCTACCGTTAGGCAATGTGGTTTAAGTGTCTTGCCCAAGGACACAACGCAGCGCAGGCACAGGGCTCGAACCTTCAACCTTCCAGCTGAAAGGCAAGCGCCTACCCACTGCGCCACTGCCACTTTGGGTTTTATTTTTAATGAATTTTTTAATGAATAGGAGTGGTAAATTCAAACATTGTACATACTATTATCATTGTATGTACTAATGGAAGTTATCAC
>VUQK01000408.1:11984-25490 GCA_015106715.1 Bujurquina vittata | reverse complement strand
TCTTTTAGCCCCAAAGGGTTTTTTTTTTTTGGGGGGGGGGGGCACTTTAAACTCTTAAAAGAATTAAAAACAGTAACATAAACACTGGTGCCTTGAACAGACAAGGTACTGTGTATCCAAATTCAGGGGAGCGCTTAAACATGTGATCATATGCATCACTCTTACATATGTCGCACAGTTCAGATTAAATGCTTCCGTGCATGTGAACGCTAAGCCGGATTAATATCACATCTCATGCAAGCAGCTGGCCAGAAATCTTCAATCTGAATGAATTCAATCAGCATGAAAAAACAAAACGCGTGCATTTAGCGGCAGCTGCTGGTGCATCATTGATTTTAAGCATCAGCACAGTTGCAGTTCTTGTCTATTTTTATTCCAAAAATGAATCTATCGAGGGTGCGGGCAATAATAGAATTGGGGATTTTTGGCACAGCTGGGGATAAAATGCATTAGATGCATAGCCAGGCACAAAATAATTTCCTCTCCAACTCTCTCCAACTCTTGTTTCTATCCATCTCTCTATCACAATCCCATTTTTCCCCCTCAAGGCTACGTTTAACCCTCTCAGGAGCTTGCCCAATAAAACATTTCACGAGGCAGCTTTTCTCCTTCTGCCTCTGAGAATAGATGGCAGATAGACAGATATAGTGGAGCCACACAAGAAGTCAGCTATTTCATTATTTTAATGTCTCACTGCCAGCCATTGAATATGTGAAGCGTCACCTACATTTACAATGAGCAATAGGCCTGCATGTAATGCGTCCATTAAGCCATTACCTTTACCACTTCATTAAAGATCCCACTCACATTCCTCGCTCGCTCTAATCAAAAGCAAGCACAGTTTTCTGAGAGCAATTTTTATTAAAATCCTTAACCTTGGCGGCAAAGAGGAAGCTTCTATAAAGTGAAACTCGGATAAAACAACTAGAAATAAAGTGTAACACGCAGATATAAATCGGTGAAGGGGTTTGATCCTGTCTTCATTTCAAATAGTAATAAAGAAACTGATGGAGTGCAGCGAGTAATTGGAGCTTTAAAATGGACTCAAGCTTAGTTTAACCACAGTAACAGCATGGCTCGAGGCAGCGCTGGTCAGGTTTACTGCTTCAGTTTGGACTGAAGTATCTCAATAACTGTTGGATGGACTGTTATAAATTGGATGCCCAGAGGATGAGTCCTAGTGATTTGGGGCATCTGCAGATTTTGTTTCTCTGGTGTCCACAGAGAGTAAACATTTTTCAACTATTCTTTTGAGTAAAATAGTTCTCTGTCTGCTTCATGGACTGACAAACATTTATATGCTCCCTTCCAAAAAAATTTATCTTGATAACTTTGTCCCTACAGGTTCCATTTTCCCTGCATACAGACCTTCAGACACCGTCTTCAAGATCACCTTCTGGCTCGGTTACTTCAACAGCTGCATCAACCCCATCATCTACCCATGCTCCAACCAGGAGTTTAAGAAAGCTTTCCAGAGTTTACTTGGAGTTCACTGTTTAAGTACGACTCCCAGACCACACCACCATCATCAGAGTCAGACACAGGGTCACGGCCAGCCCCTCACCCTGGGCCTCGACAGCAGGGGGCCTCCTTCTCGGCTCAGCCCCTCCTCCTCGATGGCCCTCTCGAGAACTCCTTCTTCCAGGGACAGCAGGGAATGGAAGGTCTTTTCCGGAGCCCCCACGGGCGAATCAGGACCAGCTGAAACGAGCAGAGCAAAAGTGGCCAAACTCTGCAATAAAAGCTTACAGCGGACCTGCTGCTGCATCCTCAGGGCTGGGACGCCGGCACAGGAGTCCAACTGCAGCCATCCGCCCTCTGCCAGGAACCTTCCCACCATTAAAATCCACCAACTATCCCTATCTGAAAAAGGAGAGGCTGTATAACCCCTGGACTGCTTCACCTATTCGTCATGTGTATTTCAAAGTCACACATGAGAGTAAATGCCCTTTCGCTCTGTTAACATCACAAAGGAATGAGCTGCTGGTGTAATAATGGCTGCTTTTAAATTTAAATTTCAAATTTCATCTCAGCTTTGAGAGCGTTCTGTGATTATTATTTTTTTTTATCTTGATGTTACACTGTCAGAAATATAACCAAAATAAAGTATCCCCCCCCCACACACACACAACACCATAATAAAGGGTCTTTTTTAGCTTTTTACTGCAAGATACAGCTCGGAAGCAATGAAAATAAGGGAAGTTGTGAAATCTGGGAAGGACTCCTTTGAAGAAAAACCAAAAAGAACAAAAGATTTCTGTATGTTTACAACTTTTTCATTTTCCAGAAAAAAGCCGTTTAAATGTCTGAAGTCGTGACAAGGAAAACTTTGAATATTGCATGATTTCAACACTAATTTCAAAAATGCTGATCGGTGCTGCTCCTGTTGTCTCCAGATTTTGCTTACTGCTCCTGTGGTGAAAATGTTGTTTGTGTACTGCTCTGTACACAGTGGAAACCAAGGGACCTCATATTTCTCTGTCACATACAATAAATTTATAAGACATACTCCTAACAAGGGATTCAGGAGGACATTTTTGGACTTTGGTGTTATTTATTTACTTTGTTTTGTTTTTTCTTTTGTTTTTTTTAACTGTTTTTTTTTGCTTAATATATAGCCCCTTACAATTTCTAGTTCATCTATTCACATTCCCACAATTACATGTACCTCTGAGCAGTGCCAGATGGATGTCTTAATATACTTCAGTGGATTTTTAACTGACCTTGTGGTTGCTGGCCTCAATCCTGACCAACTCCAAGCCTCTTAGAAAAATTTACCAGATTTAGCGATGTCAGGATAAGTCATATGCAGTCTCAGACTTTCTTCTCTCAGGCTGTACTCTTTGTCTTTCTGTCTTTTTCTTTAGCCACATTTCACATAAAAAAAGAAGGCAGTCTTTGACTTGGCCTTCACGTGGTCTTCGGTGCTGTGTCTAGTGTAGTTCACAGGTGGATGTGTAGTGGGAGTTCCAGACTGCAAAGTGTCTTTGTTTAAGCAGAGGCATCAAAGGGCAAGAGGACAACCTCTGCCAGCGGTATCGATTTGTTTCCTCCTGCTGCTCCCTCCCTCTGTAGCACCATGATGTACTCTCTTTGTGAGTGTGGGGAGGAAGAGATGCTGTTGGCATCTTTAAGCCAATCTCCCTCTCTGTACGTGGAGTTCAGTCGTAAAAGGGGAGTCGACAGCTTTTCCCCCAGGGGAGGGACCCGGCAGTGCAGCCAGAGTGCTCGTCTGTGTCCGAGTTGTCATTGACTGTGAACCTGTAAATCACACATCTCTGCGCAGATGCCATTAGGAGAAGAGCTGCCAGCTCCAGTAATAAACTGCAGATGGTACAGATGACCTAATTCGCATCTCCCCTCTATTATCTCTCTATAGAGTCCTGGGATTATAAAGAAAAATCTCAGCCAACAAAATACCTGTGTGAAGCGCTTTTTAAAACTATACCATCCTCCAAATGTAATAACTGCAGTGAATACTATAATTAGATCTTAGGGGTTGTGAGAGTCAGGTACAGTGGAGATGATCAAGAGCAACTCTCCTCTGTTTCACCACAAACCCACACTGTTGTGATCCAGCAGCCTAATATCATATATTCAGGGTGAAATCCAGGGTGTATGATCTTCACTGTTCTTTATTGTGCATTTGCTCTGATAGACTGAAAAAATGCCAAGCTTACACTCACTTAGCGTGAGGAGGAAGAAATGTAAAGCTCACTGTCTCGCTGTGGATGATGTTGTGGTCATGACAAATCAATTCTGGGAGGGATTGTGGTCTTATAATAGCACTGTCTGTTTCACTGGATTGACAGCAAAGCAAGTGCTGCTGATGACTCATGGTTGCACATTTCCCCATGAGGGTTTAGCTTTGTAAACTTCCTGATGTTTTTTTTTCTTCCTTTCTAAAGCTCTCATCAGTGGGTGAAGATGTTGACATAATAGGATTCCCTTCTCCGGTTTAATCAGTGCACTCATCATGCTAAATCCTAATTGGACAACTGTCAAACAGCCAGGGGCTTCACTCCACATAATCACAGAACTTTTTACTGATGTGAGCATTCAGTGTGACAGAGATGTTGTCTTGTTCAGTTCATTTTACTGGAAGCATCCCTGTGGGTGGGTGTCTGAGGAGCTGGAAAAAGGGAAGAGAGTGAGAGCCACAACTCTGTGCCTCCACCTAGTGTCTCACTGCCTCTCTGCGCACTCCCACGTTACACTTATTGTAAAGCTTTGCTATAGGAGTTGCACAGCCTTAAGAGGGTCCATGGAAATGATTGTGCAATTTGACAATAATTATAAAAAGACGGGAGAGGGCGTTCAATGAAGTTCTAATGAATTAATAAGAATTAAGAAATTAATTAGTTAATTGTGAAGGATCTTTTAATCAGGGGATTTACTTAAGTAAAATGAACAATGTGACAAGATAAAAACCAAAGGCCAAAATAATTAACTCAGTTAGAAATATTAATGTTCATCATCCAGAAAATGACCTTTGGGTGTGTGAGGCCACACCCAAAGTCTTACATCAACTACTTGCCCAAGATTGCAATAAAATTCATATGAACAGAAGATGAAGTGTCTAATTTCGTACTTAATGTAAGGCCACAGAGACTGCTGGGAACCATGAGGCCTCAAAGCCAGTTCATAATGAAATAATATTTAGGTTAAACAGCATTTTTTTAAACCTTGTTAAAGGCTTGTTTCATGCTTCACCACCATCAAGGCTCCATAGATACCAGAGAATACAAAATGTTTGAAATAATAATAATAAAATAAACGGGCTTGATTTGCACAGACCTGTGAGAGGCTGTTAATGAGACCCACCTGTGAGTGGAGCCTAATCCTAGTCTGATAAAATGTTACCCTGAGGTGTTTTTGTTGCGTCTAGCTGTTTGACTTTCCTAAAAGTCGCCATTAACAGTAAAACAGCTGCGATGCCTGCTGGGATCCCTGCTGTGCACCTTCAAAGGAAGGGAGCTGCACCCATCCACGCACGTGAACTGTTCAATCAATTATTCCCCACACAGCATCAGCCAGGACCCAGACATGAATCATAATTTACTTTTCAACAGCGGAGACAGGTGGACTGCTGCGCACAGCCATGGCTTTATTGACCTCGGCTTGAGTGCTAAGTTCCGTCACAGTTTATTATTTAATCTGCTTTTTCTGACTAATTTCAAAGCATGTTTGACATGAATGTTTCCCTATAACTGTGGTGTGAGCTATAATCATTAGTATGTGAATTTAATGGCCTTTATTAGGCTAAAGGTGACAATTTTAAAAAAGCAATCAGAATTAAAAATGATGGCATAATTAGACTCTTTAAATATCATTAAGATTGGTTTATATAAATGTGTGTGTGTGTGTGTAACAATGAACAGAATTTTTTGTGAAGGAAGTCATTAATAAATTATTTTTAGACCAACAGAAAGAGAAAACCTGAGGTGATAAAAATATAGGTGGAATTATTTATTATTATGATGAACCTTGGGTTTCACAGACTGGAGAGGGATAAAGCTGATGAGCTGTACCATGAAGATATGGGAAAGACTTGTTGAAGCTAGGTTCAGGAGAGAGGTGATGGTCAGTGTGGCAGCAGTATGGCTTCATGCTGAGAAACAGCACCACAGATGTGATGTTAGCTTTGAGAGTGTTCATGGAGACATATAGAGAAGGGGAATGAAAGTAGAAGCGAGACAGAATACATGTGTGTGAATGAGAGGGAGACAGGTGGAAAGATGAACATGGGGTCAAAGTTCAAAGCAACAGTGCACAAGAGGTAAAGAGTGCAGGAGGACAGAAAGATAGTAGCAAGAGTGAAAGGGAAGGTTTACAAGGTGGTAGTGAGACCTGCTGTGATGTACACTTTGGAGACGGTGTCACTAACACAAAAACAGGAGGCTGAGCTGAAAATGTGAAGATTTTCATTAGGCGTGAACAGAGAATGCATTAAATTAGAAGTGAGTACATCACAGGTACAGCTCAGGTTGAAGCATTTGGAGACAAAGTTAGAGGCAAGGCTGAGGAGAGATGTATGGATGTAGTGAAGGAGGGCAGAGGGTTAGTGTGATAGAGGGGATGGGGTGAGATGGAGGTAGATGAGCCCCTGTGGCAACCCCTAAAAGGAGCAAGCAGCAGCTCTTTTGCCATCTTTATTGTAAGTTGACAGCTCTTTTAAGAGCTAGTTCACACGTCTTATTTTCCTAAATATGTCTGGAAGGCTGCAATGTCTATACATTATAGATTGCCACCTATGAAATCTATTTTTTTTTAAAAAGAAAGAAAAAAAGTCAGTACCATGGTTTTATTTTTATTATTTTAATCCACTGAAGTCAACACAACCAAATGCTGACAGAATCGATGATTTCCCCCAAAACTCAGGTATCCTACAAAACATACATGAGCAATAGTATCACACTAGGTGGAGAAGGGCAAACAACAGTGCTCAACATTACAACCCGAAAACCATTATCAAGAAAGTTCCCCAAATGTAAATCACTTCACATTATAGCTTGGCATACAAAACCTACACTTTGACAAGGCAATGAGGAGGAAAATAAATCCAGTGTTTACAGTATGGCTGCACAGCACTGTGTGACCGACGGCCTGTTGTGATTTGGTGAGCACGGTTACTATTGTGAGTGAATCTGGTGTTGACAATGGTCAGGCAGATAGATGGAGGGGAAGGAAAATGATATATCCGGTAATTCATTCACAACACTAACACCGAGAACAGTGGACACATCATCAGCACACTGTGTGGGGGTTTCATATACATACAGAAGCATTTTTTTCATCAGGTCTCAAAAATCGTCATTTCACTTCTTTAAAGAGCCTTCATAGATACAGTGTGCTATCAATATCTTACAGAACAAGCAGGCAAGTAGTTCAACACATATCCTAAAACATACAGACAAATCCATTACAAATAAAAAGTTGCAAGCTCACGTACAGTTTTAACCATTTGGATTGTTACAGGTGCAAAAACGAGTTGTTAAAACTGGGTAAATGGTGACTCTACCCCGGCTGCTGTTATTATAAAGATTACACGACTCCTGTGACATCATCTGCACATATACAGCAATGGTCATATATATTTATTTATCTATATATATAGCACCTAGTGCAGAGAGGTTGCGGGCAAGCCTTCCAGATCAAGCTTCTTTGACTGACTGTATCCTGAACGATGTACAGAGATGTGATTTTTGGAAGCTTTTTGCCACGACAAACCTATCAACAAATGTGAGGGAAACAAAAATGAAGAAATGAGTGAATGTTTGTTTCTCAGACAGAACACTCGCTATTTCTCCCACCTGGTGAAACTGAATGAGTGGTTAATCCTAAAATACCCTTTTCTTTTCCTTTCAGTGCGGTCAGTGCTTTCCAAAATGTCTTAAAAGTGTTAAAACATTTTTTAAAAAATGTTAGTTTTTTTTAAAAGGAAAGGAGTGCAACTATAACACTAAAGGAAGACATAGGTGAATTGTTCAGCTCAATGCACAGCTTAAACATAAAATCAAACACTGCAGACGAGTTGTTATTCAAAAACGATATTCTACTCTGACTTTTCACATTTTGAGATATTTAAACAAATGGTGTCATAGCATTTGAAACAGCGCTGTTACAATGTAACAGTGGCAACAGAGGCTCTACTTTCAGCTAAAGGTGGTAGGCTGACAACCACCAAAACATTCTAATATGTGGAAAAGAAACAGCGCAAGAAGAAGAAGAAGAAATGTAAACAGCTCTTGTTGCTAAAATGCTCCTTGGGATGAGTTTTCGGTCAACTTTCTGAGCCAAGAGGGCAACCAAACAATCATATACAGCCAAAAATGTACAAAAAATGTAAACAAATCAATTTCATCAATAATCAAACTGGGTGTGAAAACAGCATAAAAAGAGCTGCTTCAATTCACTTGATCCTTCCTCGATATTTAAATGTCTTGAGATGATGAAATAAAATAGAATAGTGCTTTCTTTTTTTTCTTTGCATGAGGTGATGTGGTGGTAGTGTGTGAACAGTAATAGATGGGAGTGGGGTGCAGAGGGGAGTCAGAGGTGATTAGCTAATGAATGTGATGTGGCATCTGTAAGAGAAGCCTCTGGTCCCGTGTGCCCCTGCAACCCCCAGCTGAGTGGAGACAAAGTGCTTAGCCGAGGCTGGTGATGTTAGCTTTTCCACCGGGAGGAGCCACAATGCGCTGAGTGGTACGACGAGGAACGTTGTCATCAATTTGGGCACCTAAAAATATTAAAAATATAATATTAAATAACCTAAATGCTGTAAAAATATGTGAAAAGGCAAAATAGCAGGTGTAAAACTTGTGCTTTGACTCACCAGAAAGGCTGAAGCCAGACTGGTGCAGATTGCGCACAGGCTGGGGAGTAAATTGCTGTTGCTGCTGCTGCTGCTGCTGCTGCTTGGCAGGGGAAGTCTTCACCGAGGAAACTGTGGACATCACCTTGGGAGTCACAGTCACCTCACAAACCGGCCCATCGTACTGACCCCTTGGGACTCCTCGCAGCTCTGTGAGCTAAACAGTTCACCATCATTCATAATATGTGAATATGGTCTCAATAGCTGTGTCTACTCCTCAGAGGTACACAGGACTCACCCTGCTGCGAGCTTTTATCCTCTTGTACACATGGTCTGGGAAGGGTTTGCGGCTGATGTAGCGCCCACAGCCCTCCGTGGTGTGAAGGCTGCCCTCTTCCAACACAATCTTGCCCTGGCTGATCACCACCAGAGGACCTCCACGCACTTCTGTCCCCTCGAAGATGTTATACTCAACAGCCTTGGAGAAGATGAGGTTTGAGGGCTTTATAAGATTAGTATAAATCATACAGTTTTTAAAACCTCTGAATAAATATTTAATGTATAGAGGCAAGTAGGGTTAAAGTTATTTTAACTGGGCTATCATATTGCAACGTAGCCGATTTTTTTGCCTCCTCAAGATCCCATTGACCATAATGGACATGAAATAATGTCTTGAAAATGCTTCCAGAGCAGCTAGTCATTCTTAGGAAATTTGCATTTTAAACAATTCGCGTTGTAAAGCACAGAATATATTTAAAGCTTATTTTTCACCCAGATTCATTATTATTCTGTATTTGTTGTTACTCCTGGTGAAACATTAATATCATTTAGAGCCACTGCACCTCACTTCCTGACGTGAATAAGGCTTAGCATGCAAAGGGTATTTCAGCTCAAGAATTAGGTCACATTATGCATAAGACACACAAATGACTAAATACATTATCCCTTTTTCTAGCTATACAAGTTATGTAAACATCTGACCAGGTTGTGGTTCTTAGCTGAGATGATCTTAGTGAAATCTGGGTCCCACAACACAAGGTCGGCATCAGACCCAACAGCAATGCGGCCTTTGCGGGGGTACAGGTTGAAGACCTTGGCTGCATTTGTGCTGGTCACTGCCACAAACTGGTTTTCATCCATCTTTCCGGTCACCTTTAGGGACACGACAACAAATCACCTCATTTCAGTGGTGTTAACATGCAGACAGGCTTACCACGGATTTTGTTTTATGTTCTAAATTTTTTGGAATGCGTGAAAAATGGGTCATAATAAGCTCACCACACATTTGTCCCAGATTAGGGACATTCTCTCCTCAGTGCCGTTGGTTCCCTCTGGAATAAGAGAGAAGTTATCTTTGCCTACCGCACGCTGAGAAGTGTGGAACGTACAGTGAGCACTTCCGGTCACCTGCAAGTCCCCGCTACAGAGGGAAGAAAACAAGATATCCTTGATATGTTAAATGTGTCATTTCAGAGTAATTATTCCTAAAAAACGCTGACATTTAAGGCATTTTCATTAAGCTTGCTTATGAAATGTTCCAATAATCTGGTGTCATCAGGTGTTCCATTATGAATGTGGTTAAGGATAAAGCTGAAAACTAAAATGCAGCACACATTTGTAACTTCTGTCACACCACTGTGTTACTAGCTATCTTTAGGCCCTAGCTTAGAGCACCTACCATGACAGCAGAGAGTTGAGGTAGTCGGGGGTGGTGGGATCAGGACTAAGTGGTGGAGAGGTAACAAAGGCTGCCGCCTTTGCCCAGTTCTTACTCCAGTAATGAGTACCATCTGTGCCCAAGCTAGCAGATATAGGCTCTCCATAAACCACAGCACCTGCAGGGACAGATAAGATGATGTAAATGCTTCGTGTCAAGAGTAGAATGATTTTTTTTTTTAAATCAGCTTCTCTTCTTACCCCTTTTTCTAGCAAGAGCAATGACATCAGCAGCACTCTTGCTCATCACCTTGGTGATGTAGAGGGGACAGTTAGTCTGATTGGCTATGGTAACGGCACGATTGACTGCCTCGGCCTCCACCTGCAGATAATGAGGTGAGACACAGGTGTCTCTTCTGTTCCACACTGTACTCAGGCTGTCACTTTCCACTCTAAAACATCATCAGTCTTACCTCCTCTGGGCGGCTGAGCACATGACCTTCGGGCCCAGTGATCCCCAACTCTAGAATGCGTCTCTGCTCCTAAAACATCCACACAAGAACATTATTATCAAGAGTAGAAGTATCTGCTTTGACAGGACTCGCTTCATAAGTGGTTCTGTTACCTCTGCGATGATGTCTCCATTCTCAGCATGCACCTGTGCAATGGCTCCAAGATCTCTGATGACACTGAACACTTCATAGATCTACAAGAACATGGCAGAAAGTGGTTAAACTTGTGGGGGCGGTCATTTATGCCAAAGACATCTAACAGCCTAGAAAACATGTGCTTTGACAGACGACTCAGCAGAGATCCCATCAGCCAAGCATACCTGAGAGTCAGAAAGTTGGAAAACATCCTTATAAGCCAAATAGACCAGGAAAGAGTTGACACCTGAAGGAAGAAAACTTATGAGAGAAAACAGCCAAAAGGTGGAATAAAGAGAGCAAAAGAGGGAAAAACCAAAGTGAAGGAAAGAAGTAAAAAAAAAAAAATCAAAAGGATAAAAATTGTACAGCAGAAATTTTAGGTTACTGCAAGCTGAGTTTCTTTCCTATGCAGTCGGAGAAGCAATTTTTAAAATAACAGGGAAATAGCAACAATTCCCTTATGCCAGTAAAAAGCCAGTTAATTCTGAGATTTTAAACTGTATGTGGGTGAAATAAGCTGACGATGCTGATTACATACCATGATCCTTTACTAAAGTCTCCATCTCTTCCTGGGTGCCTTTGTTCCACTCTGTGATGTCCACATGCAGAGAATAGTCACAGCAGGACTTGCTGTCGGCCCACTCTCTCCACTGTTTGAAGGCAGCAACCAGGCTGATGCCAGGCTCCGGCACCACATGGTCAACTGTAGAATACAAACAAGCAGGTCTGTATCTGTGCGCACAAGCAAACTGTAAAATTAAATCATACGCTTGATGGCATGCACATCTGCAATGTTATAATCTGTGCAACAATCACTGCTTGTGTATACTGGCTGAAAACACATTACGTCTGATGTGGTACATACTGATCATGGTTGTCCCCCCAGCCAGGGCCGCTTTGGTGCCCTGGTAGAAGTCATCTGCAGCCACCATGCCTCGGTCAGGCATCTGGAATCGGGTATGCACGTCAATACCACCAGGCATCACCATTCTTCCATGAGCCTCTATGATCTTAACTCCCCCAGGAACAATAAGGTTGTCTCCAATTTGCCTGAAGGAGACAAATAAAAGAAAAGTGAGGAATAAAGAAATGAATAAAGCAAACCTTTATTTCTTGTGACAGGTGTGACATTTTTCTGTCATTTGTTGCTAGGAGCAAAAGCAGAAAAAGAAAAACGTACTTGATGACTCCATCTTCCATGTAGATATCAGCCAAAAATGACTGATCATCGTTCACTATCTTTGCGCCTTTGATTAGGAGACGATCACTCTGAAAGGATGAGACAACATTTTCTCTGCATTAGGTAAGCCAAGCAATAAAGGTTTTATTTTAATTTCCAGTATGCCAACAGAAAATTTTAACCAACTTTCAATTAAAAAAAACCATTTTTTTTAGAAAAGAAGCATGGCCCCGCTAAAGCATTTTATTTAGCTCTGTATATTTTCCAGCTTGCTCAGAGACCTCTACAAGCCTCATACAAACCATGGATCAATCCATACCAATGTTCATCCTGTGTAAATGATGATTAGGATTAATCTACTTGATGTATTCACACATAACAGACATCACTTGATGAGCGAGAAAGATTCTTAGCACGGACTCTTGAGTGACACAATTACCTCCACCTGAATGAGATGAAAGAAAAGCATAAATGGCTGGCCTACTTCTCCTGAAGGCTTTCTGGGGTCTCTGAAGTTCAAAAATAGTTTGCAGCAAAACTCACAGCAGGAAACACTCAGTTTTAATGTCCGGAGTTACAGACAAAAGGAAGAATTAAGTGTGCAAGCCATGGCTTGACGTGATCTCACAGACCACTGCTCTGACATAAGTGGGTCATTCAAACCTGTGTCCAAGTGGTCAGTGACTACTGCTCTGAGCTCACTACCACATACAATACCAAATGTAGTTCTCAAATCCCAGAATTAAGGTACCAACACATAAACGATATGTATAACAGCCTGCAATGAAGATGAACCCATGTGTTGACTGCTGTACTCTACAGCCATAAAACTGAACACAGTACAAAGGTCTGAATGTCCTAAGTAAAAAGAAAACTGTCAAGCAGAGTAAGGTATACTGCAAACAGAAGTAGGAATTGTTCCATACACACATCTACACTCAGTCTCCAGCACACATAGCTAAAAGCAATAGTCTAATCCCCTAATCCACCATTAAATCTTTCTAGCATTCAGTAGAAATTACAGTCAATCATTATAAACTCCAAACTAGCCAAAAGCTTAACAAGCAAGCAGCATCTTCATCATTAATACATCAAATATCAATATTATCAGCTCTCTTTTGGAAAGTGGAAAAATGTATCTGTGCAAAGAACATTTGCAGCCAGAAAAATATCGCCGGCAGAGTCCAACTGATTTACCGGAGGGCTGAAACTTTGCCAAACTACTGGTATCGCTATTTATGATGACTGATAAATGTTTTTTTTTAAAGAAAAAAAGAGAGAGATGAGAGAAATGCCCTTCAACCATTTCATGAGTGTTGCATGTTTGCATAGTTTGTCCAACAGAGGACACTATGCAACTTCCCTGTTGGCGATACACTTGTTTGAAAGGACAAAAACACAATGACCAGCTGATCCAAACAGAGTTGGACAGTCGGGCAAAGCGTAAACGAGTAAATAAATGACTGCACAGAACAAGGGAAATCTGTTTACGTTTGGCATATGTGAAAGGGAACAAATATTATGAGACAATATATCAGATTTTAATTATAAAGAGAAAATCGGCTTTCAAGTGTCTTTAAATTATATATATATATATATATATATATATATATATATATATATATATATATAAAAATATTTTAAAAAAATAAGAACATACATACAGAATATATCATTTATTTATACACACTCTCTCACATCTT
>VUQK01000406.1:58291-84522 GCA_015106715.1 Bujurquina vittata | reverse complement strand
TGCGAGACCATTGTTTTCCCTTCAGCTGAGTGGCACGAATTATTTTGTTTGCAGCACACATTTGTTTTATCTCTGTACTTACGATCATGTAAACACCAAAAAGGGACACCCTAATAACAAATGAGATGTTAAAGCAGATTTAGAAAAAATGAAACATTTTTTTAATGCAATCAAGCTTGCATCTCATTTTACAGCTCAGAATTTTAAAGCGTTTTATATGATCTGTTTCAATTTAGTTGGAAATATATGTAAATTAGATTGCTCTACATCTCCTAAATCTGTTTCATTATCAGAGAGCCCAGAATTAGATGTCAGAGGGTGCAGAATTAGCTTCGACCACAGCTGGCACTGAGTGTTTAAGAGCGTTCGTTTACAGTACACTCTATTCTGCATGAAACATGAGATTGATCTTTTTTTTTCCTTTTTCTTTTTTAATAGATCGACCCTCAGTTTATAAATTTGGTGCATGCTTTAGAAGTGCAACTTTAATGCAGCCACTGGTCAGAATTTGCCCTGCCTCAAAGGGCCAAATGTTAGCGAGGACCAAACCATGTAAAATGAATGCATGGCAGGGCTTCAGACAGCTTATATGCTTGAGTTGCTCAATGTAAATTTAACAAAAAAAAAAGACTGACAGCTTTCAAAAAGTGCTTCTGTGTTGACCTTGATCATTTTTGTTGCAGATGGAAGCTGAACAACAGGGAAATTGACCTCAATAAAGAGGGCAGCCTCTACAGTTTAGTAGGAGGGAACTTGGTCATCAGCAATCCCATTAAGAGTGAACATGTGGGGCAATACTCCTGTTTGGCTACCAACATGTACGGCACGGTTGTAAGCAGAGAGGCCTCTGTCCAGTTTGGATGTGAGTGTTCAGTTGTGACGTAAAGCACCTTCTACTTTTAAGGGCGCTGCCTTGTTGTACTTTCATCCATGTTATGCACACTGAAATTGCAAGGGCAGCTGGAAAAAATCCAACTCAGTATGGAAAATGTAATTTGTGAAAGCTGATGTGCTTTTCTGTTAGAAATTGCAGCTCAATTCCAAAGCGGTTGTTGACCTTTATAAAAAACTTACACCATCAATGTTGTTTCATAGAAGTTAGTTATTTGAGATCCTTAAAATGTGTGACAGTGGAGTCTCATTTTTGCCTCTCCCTCTCTCAGACCTCGACCTTTTCTCATCGGAAGAGAGGTCCACAGTGATCGTCAAAGAGGGACAGGGGGCCGTGTTGCTCTGCGCTCCCCCACCACATTATCCAGGTACAACACGTGTAAGCTGAGCTTCTGCTGGATGCTCCTACAAAATAATGAGCTCTAATCTTTTGTAGCGTTAGCATCTGATTAAAAAGTGGTCTAGTGGAACACTGGCAAAGTTGATAACATTGCTTTGAACTGAGATAAATGAACCTGATAGTTTGTATACCGTCTGATTGGGATGGAGCTGGGTTTCACTGTTTTCATGATCTGAGTTGCAGCCATCACTAGATGCTGAATTTCTGTTGTTCCCTTATTAATGTAGAAGACAGGAAAACAAATGGTTTTCATTAGTTTCATATTTTGTACAGTTGTTTCAGTAAATATATTTTCATGCACATTTAAAAATTGTACTGTTACCATTGCTGGTTTAAAGCAATAGCAAACAACCTAAAAAAAATTTGCTATTAAATATTTAGATTATTCAGGGTGCCCTTGTTTCACGTCCATTCTCCTTCACTGAAGCAGTGCGTGTGTCCAGACTCTTGATTGACAGGTGCCTTTTGCTGTGCCTCTTTTTGTTCAGCTGAGCTGTCATTCCGCTGGATCCTCAATGAATTCCCGACATTCATCCCACTGGACAAGCGGCGTTTTGTCTCCCAGATAACAGGCAACCTCTATGTCTCGAAGGTGGAATCCTTAGATAAAGGAAATTACTCCTGCATCGCCTCCAGCCCATCTATTTCTAAAAGTGTCTTCTCCAACTACATCCCCCTCGTGCCTCTGACTGAACGTTAGTACCTCACTTTTTACTTCCTGTTGTTCATCCACTGCATCCGTCCATGCTTTTTGCTGTGATGAAAGCTCAATCATTATCTAAGTTGGTTTATTAAATAAAACACCGCATTTAATACAAGTTTGTAATGCACAGGAATTATACCAGCAGAAACGAGCAATACAACAGAGATTAAATATGTGTCTCTATAATAGCCACACTTTCTGAGAAGTGGTTTCCCATATTAATTCTCACATTCTTTTGCCAAAGATGAGTGATTATAGAGCAGGACCTCGAGTGTTAAGGCGTCTTAAAGAGATGCTTGAAGACAGGAAGTGACTGAGATGCTGCATTTTTCTTCCTCCGGTCCCTACTGAAGCTCTGCGTTTAATCACAGTGTTGCTCGTTTTAAATGCATTAAGGTCACGTCGCTGGTATTAACTTCTTAAATTGAATTTACAGAACTAATTTAGCTCAGTAGACTGACACACGATGCTTGTTTTGAGACAGAGCCAGCTGGCTGCAAAGGATGTGCAGGAACATAAACAGCGCCAAAATGATAAGTGATGTACTTGCACTTATTTATTTAGCTTGTATTTATCTGGAGAGCCTATTGTAAGAGGTTCAAATACAAAACGAAACAACTTTAACATTTTCCTTAAGGGATTTCCCAGATTCCATTAGATGTTAACTTTCATCGTCATCAAACTTTGAGCTGGTTTTACCTGTGGCAAATATGTGCTGAATAGTAGAACACAAGCTAGAAGGATTTGTTCCATCAAAGGGGCTGGGGACAGAGCTGAACAGTTGTTTGGGCTCTCTCATGCATACATTTATTATGCCGTGTCTTCTGGGCATGATGTTGCAGTATTTACCCCTATCTAGTTTTGTCATGTCTGTGTGTGTTTGTGTTTGTGTGTGTATTTGTCCAGCGTTTATGAATGTTTATACAGAATTTTATACATTAGGAAATCACTTGCAGTCATGTGAATATGTTATCAGAATATTCTGGTAATGCATTTAAGAAAGGAAACATTAGTCATTCGTAGTGCCTTAAGGCCACTGTTGTTGTGATTTGGTGCTGTGTAAATAAAACTGAACTGAACTGAATTGAATCTCAGAGACCTGAATAAACCTTTTTTTACATTTTACAGAAACCTGTTACCTTTAATGCCGTGAAAATACTACTTTGGCATTTTAAAATTTTATCGAGGTTTTGCTGAGTCCCATTTGAGTTTGTCAGCCAACAACTGTATAATTGTTGCTCATATCTTGTGATTGCTTAATGGAACCACCTGATTGCCATTTGCTACAATACAGGAACTAATCCGAGGTAACTCAATTAGTGCAGAAACAGCAGAGTGGTTAAGATGTACAGAAATTCAGTGCACTCCTAGTTCCACACAGTGCACTGCAAAATCTGGACCATGCACCAGAGGCAGATTTTTTAAAGTAAAGAAACGACCTTCTGGAAACAGACTAATAGCACTTTGTAAGCTAAAGCAAATCCAACAAACTCATTCCCCCTAAACAATCACAAAATTACATACAAGGAGAGAAATAACCTAATCTTTGATGTGGGATATAACATTTCCATATAAATGCCTTTTATCATGAGTATGGCCAAAGTCAGGATTTTATTAGAAAACCTTGAAAGTAAAAACAATTTTTTTTATGTACTTGTTTTTTCAGCACCTAGAAAGGAGTTAAGCATCCATCCATGTCATAACTTGTTGCTCTTTCAGGTCCTATCAGGAAATACCCGGCTGACCTCAGAGTCAAGTTCCCTGAGACCACTGCTTTGGTGGGGCAGAATGTCACCCTGGAGTGCTTTGCTTTGGGGAAGTAAGTGTGAGAGAATACGGGTAAACTCTGTTTGCTGGAATCAAAGGTTTTGTGACAATCTCATACTAGGCAGTCTTCAACGGGTCACATGTACAGAAATGGCTCTCAAATAAGAATTTAAGTGAATATGAATTCAGTTTCAGTGGCTGTTCTGCTCAGTCTTTAATGAAATCAGATCACAACATATCAGTCTGTCAACACCTTACCAGTTAGCAGACTCTGTTTAAGCCGCTGCCTGTTAACTGGGCTAAATGATTTATAACCCATGTTTCAGAATGATAACTTGAAGTACAGTGAGGCATACAGTAGGCTTTGCAACTTGAGGCCCGGCTCATGCATTGTTTTTCTCGGTGTGTCCTTTTCAGTCCTGTCCCTGAGATTCGCTGGAAAAGGCTAGACGGACACCTGCCATCAAACCACGAGGTGCGGATGACAGGAGCTCAACTGCATCTGTACAATGTGCAATTTGAAGATAGTGGCACCTATAGGTGTGAAGCAATAAACTCGAAAGGAAAGGACCACCACACTGCAAATGTGCTTGTAGAAGGTAATTTTTCTTGTCTTAATTCATAACGCGGTGGCTACACACATGCAGTAAATATACGTTTTACAAAATTCTCAAAATGTGCTTGGTGGGATAAACTCATCAGCACTGATTAGATTTTAAATTGAGCGCCCACTTTAATGCTTCAAGAATCTACCCATATACATATCCACAAAGCTTTGTATTTTTCTTTAGATTTTTCTCAAACCCCTTAACTAAATTTCCTTATTTGCAGCTTTCCCTGAGTGGGTGGAACATATCAGGAGCACAGAGAAAGACCTCGGCAGCGACTACACTATGTCCTGCAAAGCCAGCGGCAGACCTAAACCACACATCCGCTGGCTGAAAAATGGAGAAGCGGTACTATTCAGACTCATAAAGCTCGTCATTGTCTTGTAACTGCACAAATGAGCTATAACTAAAATGCTCAGAGTCCTCCTAGTAGTGTCTGAATCTCTTTTCTGTTCAGTATGCAGCCGGCGGTTGTTACAGTGGCACAGCAGTAGACAGGGAGCTGGCACTATGGGTACACATGGTGTCATGAGAGTTCAATAAAAAGCACCTTTTGTTTTTGAGCAGGTGCCAGCATGTGTTGTACAATTCTCCATAGAAACAACTCTCATCAGGCTTGAAAATGGTCTAGAGAGCAACAGCTAGTGACAGAAAAGTGGGGGAGGTTTTTGGATCTATCATTATGCGTTAATGAAATCCTCTCCCAGTCAGATGAGCCGCAGTGGCCGTCATCTGTAGTTTTAATGCATGTCAGCCATCATCACTTGCTTTGTAATAGAACTTGCACTCTATGCGGGGGAAAAAATAGACAATTTATTTTGTTTTTACTTTACTCTTTATGCTTTACTTTACACAGGTTGACAGGAAAGAGATGAGATTCAGCAGCTTGACATTTGATGATTCGGGGATGTACCAGTGCATAGCAGAAAATCACCATGGAGTCATTTATGCCAATGCAGAGTTGCGTGTCTTTGGTGAGTCAAACGACCATTACAGCACACGTGGCTGTGTCACGTTTCAAGCTAACCAATAATATGGGGAGTGTTTTGGTGGGGTTAGGTTAATTGGTCATTCTAAATTGCCCATAAGGAATATAAGTGTGAATGGTTGTTGAATGGTGTGAATCTGTCTGTGATAGCCATGCAACAGACTGGCGACCTGTGCCGGGTGTAAGCTGCCTCTCGCCCTATACATATCTGAATAAAAATTAAAATTGTCTACAAAAATGTGCTTTTTCTGCTATTTGAAACTGCATGCATGATATGATAGCTCTGTGCACTGCATGTTTTAGGAAAGTTATAATGGTGTGAATTCCCGCATTTAATCTGCATTCGACTATGTTTGAGATCAATACTGTCACTCCTCAGCCTGCGCTCCCACATTTGAACACAACCCAGTGAAAAGAGTGCTGGCAGCCAAAAATGGCCGAGTGGTGATTGAATGTCGACCCAAAGCGGCCCCAAAGCCTGCCTTTTTCTGGAGCAAAGACACCGAGCTGCTTTCCAACTCTACCAGGTGAACAGTCCCCTTCTGTCAGCCTTGAATCAGTGAATATTTTATAGATTTTTATTCATTCTCAAAAGCTGGTTTACCATGCAAGAGTTTTCCTTTGTTGATTTAATTCCAGTATTCATCAACCATAAACCATTTTCTGTGACTGTGTGACACATCTGGGTTATATTTATACAAGGAAAAGTATTTGGGAATGCAATGTCATTGGGTGCTGAAAGGGACTTAGTTGTAAAATGGGTACAGTGTCTTGATTTTGGGGATCTAAATAATCTCTAGATCTCTATGCAGAAAATTCTTTAATGTTGTTGTTGTTTGTCAGTGACTGCTGAGCACAGCTTTGCTGTCATCAGTGGCTAACATTAAGCTCATTCTCAAGATTAGTGTGAGCAGCGTGGTGTGTAAACCCGTGTTGTGCTCCTCACTGGCAAAACAAGCCTAATCTGTAAACTCTGAGACCCCCCAACTTCCCCCCCCCCACCCTAAATACCTCATAGTGGGACTCACTTAGAGGAGGCGCAGCAGGCAAGTTACTATGCAGCATATGCACCCTAATAACTCTGGGTGGGTGTGGACTGGCAATGTCGCAGCTGGCAGGCTCTTTCATATGCATGAATATGAAATGTGCAGAAAAAATGAATCAAGCATCTCTGCCTTGCCGTTACTACAAGTTAATGTAGTTTAAAGTTCTCCTGCTTTTTTCTGTGGCAATCTGAATATCCATTAAGGAACTGGCACACATTCTGACTGCTTTCATCATTTTTCATAATCCACATATCCCTGAAATACACACTGGGCTATTGACCTTAATATTTTGCTGAAAGCTTTATACTGCAGTCGCCTTTTCCTCAGTGTGTAAATTATTATTTCTGGTTTCTCCTCAGGGTGTTCATCTGGGAGGATGGAAGCCTGGAGATCCTCAATGTAAGACGAGAAGACGAAGGCAGATACACCTGCTTTGCAGAGAATGATCGGGGCAAGGCCAATAGCACCGGCTATCTGTCAGTTACAGGCACGTTACAGCTAAAGAACAATGTTTAGTGGCTCTCTTTATGTTGCTGATGTTTCTAGGACAGTTGCTACTGCTTTGACTGATGTCGACCTTAGCTGGCAATCATTCCTGCCACTCTCAGGCCCCACCAAGCAGTTGTGACCTCCAGATGTCTGCTATTGTTGAGTTATGACCCTCTTTGTGGACTGATAGTATACATAACATTCAGTCATTACCAGTCATTACTCAAGGGCAATGGCATGAGGGAGCTTCAATGTGATGAGACATCAACTTACACCACTCACTGTTCAGCTAAAAGGGAGAAGATCAAGTTGATACTGTCTAATTGAATGAAAAAGAAAATTCCCACAGACTGATATTAGCTTTGTTTTTCCTGTTATTTATTTTCTTTAGACATGCAGTCACAGCTGTCACGTATTTTAGTTTTTTACACGTGAGCCTGGGTTTTGTGGCTGTGCAGCTCTTTTCTGCCCTCTTCTGGATATTTTTCATATTTCAGGGTTCTATCTATTTTACACCACAACCACATACTCTACATATCATAATATTTAGAACCACCTAAGCCTGTTTGTCATATAAGTAATTTGCCCTTTTTTATCCACTATTATAAGATAAATATCTTATAAGTTAAATAGTTCTGCAGCCGTACTGACTCATTTTTTAGTCACTGAAACCTATTCATGCTCCTGTCTTTCCAATAGACGCTACTAAGATCACCTTGGCACCATCTAACGTTGACGTTAAGGTGGGAGAGAATGCCTGGATGCAGTGCGCGGCATCATATGATCAGTCTCTGGACATCACCTTCATCTGGTCCCTAGATGGCCGAGTCATTGACCTACACAAGGACAGCCAACATTATGAACGCACCACAGTGAGACATCATATTGTTCAATTCATTTTTTTTAGAGTAGTGAGCATGAATAACCCAGGTTTAGTTACAATTATTTGGGCCCAACTTCAAAAAATTCCCTTGACTAGGAGTTCATGCACATGCTAAGTATATTTGAGGTCAGGTTGATTCACTATTTGGAATACCTGATATGGAAAAGTACAGCCTGATATAAATGAATATGACTGTAAAATCCATTTTGCATCCCTTCTCCGTGTGGAATAGAGCACAGTATATCAGTTTAATAGTGATTTCTGCTAACATCCATTATTTTTGACATGACCTACTCTCTCTCTCTCTCTCTCTCTCTCTCAGCACTAACCATAAGCTAGTGGTTAGCTTTCCTCATTTGTCACTCTCCCTGCTAGGCAAACACCATATTATGACTGTGATTGATGGCATCCAATTTTTGCAAGCAGGGATGATTTTCCCCTCATAAAAGTGGGGTTCAGTGCCATTTAATACTGTTTGTGTGGTATTAGCAGAGCCAGTTTGAGTCTGCTGCAAGTTTGATGTATTCTTAAAGTTGACTTTCATTTCCAGTAAGGATTTTGACTGTTCACTGTGTGGGAGTGACATTTTTGGATGCAAAAAGAGGCTTTGTTGAACTTTTCTAATTCACCTTGATGATGTTATGATGTTTTCTTGGGCCAATGCATAATGCATTGCTATTTTATTTACTTGTCTCTTGTGCTCTTTTGATTAGAATGGAAGCTCGAATGGTGAGCTGCTCATCAAGAATGTTCAGCTGAAACATGCTGGACAGTACACCTGCACCGCGCAGACCCCTGTCGACAATGTCACTGCCTCTGCCCACCTGGTTGTCAGGGGTGAGTCAGGAGTCTTAACTAACTATTTGTTACACCTTTAATATACAGGTAAAAAAAAAGTGCACACATCTGAAAAATGAAAGAGGCCCGAAATCATAGCAGCAGTGCTGCATGTTTTGCAGTGCATGATGAGAAGTAAATCTCTCCAGAGCAACCAGACCATAGCCTTTTTTTGCCACATAATCTGTCAAACCCAAGACTCCATACTAACAAAAGTGAGGGAGAAAGCGTTGGAAAAAGTCGTGGAAGGAAATGACTTGTGTCCTCAAGCATAAGACAGAGGAACACTGAGAACACTTAAGCATCTACTGGTTCCGCCCAGAAAAGGTCAGACTAACTTAGTAAGATGCCAAGTGGCATTAGCGTTTTTATTATCGCCCAAAATGCTACGCTCAGATATGATTGCTGGTGCCTTTGCCTCAAGATGGCATTGTTTGGCTGTATGGAAACACACTGCAGGTCATATTTATCCAAAAACTCCTACAGTACGTCCACCCAGTCAAGGGACATGGGGAAAAATGTGTTTTATGGGAAAGTTTGTGTTTGTTGTGAGCTCTGATTAAAAAGCTGTTGCTATGGATGCATAGACAAAGTAATAGTTTGACATGAAAAGTAATCGGTGTCAGTAAGATGTTTAGTATAATGCAAGCTCTGACCTGTTTTTATTTCAAGTTTAATGCCTCGTGATGAGTATATATAATGAATCATTGATTTCAATCCCTCAGCACAGCATTTCAATAAGAACAGCTGCTGATTTCTATACTTGTTCTTCCAACCTCACATAGATATGAACACACACAAAGCAAACACTGCCTCTCTTTTTGAGGTCTCTGTCTTCTTTACTTTACTGTATTTCAGATGACTCATCACTTTGTTTTCACCTTCTTCTTCTTGACGACTGAGAGGTTGTCTTGTAGTGCTTTTCTCAGCTCCTGAAACAGGTCCAGTGCTGGAGGACAAAGGATCTTTTTTAGATAGGAATTCTAGCAGTGAATTGGTTGCCAGTGATCCCTGTTGTGTCCTGGGTGTGCTGCTGCTGCTGCTGTTGCTTTCAGAGCAGGTGTTGACAGATGGCCAGGTGAACGCACAGCGGCTGACTGTGACGTTTCCCAGAGTGTAACCAAAGCACAGGTCTGGGGCCGCTCCTAATGGAGTGCCAAATGCCAGCAGCCTGGGGCACAACGAGGGAGAGATGAAAGACAGCCATTTATCATGGCAGATGAGGAAGCAGAGCTGCTTGAGGAGAGTGTCCAAGCTCAAAACACAGCTCTGCACCTGTACCCTGTTATTAGCAATGATTTAAGATAGGACACAGAGGTGTTTACATATGATTGTATGTGTGTGTGTAGATAGAGTGAAGTTACGGTCTTGGAACAGTGCTGAAATGTGGCTGTGTTAACGCAGCCTGCGGAACAGGAAAAGTGTAGCGAAGTATTTAAAAACTTTGTTGAACTTTGTTTTTTTGGATACTACTACTTTTAGCACAAAACCCAACGCTTCTCCAAATGGTCTCCGAATTTTAAAGACATTAAAAAAAATGCACAGTGTTTCATTCCTTACGTTAAATTGTAACAACTGAGCCTTCGCTCCTGACTCTTAGAGGAGAGGGGAAGCTTAAGGCCTGTCCAGCTTCGGCTGTCTAATCGCCTTAGTTCTCTCAGCTCACATCCGTGATTTGGAAAAAGTAAATTCTGGCTGATTTCTGACTCTGCGGGTTGGGAGGCTAACCCTGACACAGTCTGGGTTTTCTATTAAGCCATTTTTAAGTTCCAAAGGAAGAATCAAGAGGAGCATTAGGACCAAGAGAAACACTGGATTGTAAAGCTTTTGCTTAAGCTTTAGTTCATGTATGTCAATGGGCCTCTAAAGCTCTAATGCCTTAATCCATCAGTCTTTGCTGATGTCGTTTAAAGAAAACCCTAAAAAAGGGGAAGTATAAAGGCTTTGATATGCAGTATTTCATATGCACCAAACACTAGAGACTTTGAGACTGATTTTAAAGTATAAAGTTTTTAAACAGCTCAGAATCCCCCCCTGAGTTTTTGTAGCACTATATTCTCTTTCTGTCTCTCTTAAGTGTGCAAGGATATTCATTGTCCGCTTGAGGGAAAACTCAAAGTGGCTGTTTGTGAGGATTAAAATTTGTGAACCAGAAGCTATTTGTCAGCATCACTTTCTACTACAGATACCTGCAGCCACA
The DNA here is from genome assembly GCA_015106715.1 of Bujurquina vittata. Taxonomy (NCBI): domain Eukaryota; kingdom Metazoa; phylum Chordata; class Actinopteri; order Cichliformes; family Cichlidae; genus Bujurquina; species Bujurquina vittata. The sequence goes on along the minus strand of VUQK01000406.1, from coordinate 73,710 downwards.
TCTGTGCTCTTCTCCCATCCAACAATACTTTAATCTTTTCTGTTATTCTTCTCTTCATCCAGGTCCTCCTGGTGCCCCAGGTGGGGTGCGAATAATAGAAAAAACTGACAAGAGCGTAACGTTGCAGTGGAGCCGTGGTGCGTACAACCACAGTCCGATCTCCAAATATACCATCCAGTACAGGGACCAGTTCTCAAAAGATGTCTGGACCAATGCCACTACATGTAAGAACTCCAGCATGCTCGTTGGTAAAATAAACGTTGCTACCATAATGTTGAGCTGGGTCTGGTGTTGTAATATTTGTGGTCATGCCGCACAGTGATACTGTAGGCCTGCGATGTGGTTAATGTCTCTTAAAGATGGCTTAAATATAATTTAGTTATGCCTCAGCAACTTAAAATATAGGATGGGTTCCAAAAATAGAACTGCATGTTTGTTTTAAGGACATTTTCATTAAGTTGTGGTACAACACAACCAGTGGCGTGTAATGTTCAAACATACAGTGCTATGGCACTAAGATGAGCATGTCTTTCTATAGCTCCTGTTGATGTAGAGGGAAATTCAGAGACGGCCACAGTGGTGAAGTTGAATCCCTGGACAGAATACGAGTTCAGGGTCATCGCTACCAACACTCTGGGGACGGGAGAGCCAAGCGAGCCGTCGCCTAAAGTTAAAACTCTGGAAGCAGGTAAGACTGTGTTTTCACTTTGCAAACTACCCATAAGTTGGAATACAGAATAACAGAGTAACTTAATAGGTCAAGAAGTAGAAGGAAAAAAGATGTGGTGGCACAGTCCAGCTTTCCGTACTGTTATTTATTCATCATCATTCTATTATTGCACTGTTTACTTATGTTAAATATCACTGCAGAAATGAGTCAGCACAAATCCCATCATGCTGCACTTCCTAGAGCAGCAAACTTACCACACAAACCTCTGCAAATGAGCACTTTGGTGAAACTGTATACTGAAATTCAATTATAAAATGGGAATCACAGACCTACGGTAACCTCTCTTAAAAAAATAATCATAAGTTGATAGTGAGCTGCTAGGCTTAAGGCAAACAAGAGAACTTGCCCCTCTCTGTCTCCCTGAATGGCAAAGTTCCCACATGGACATTTAGGTGTTGCGTTTGGCACGGGAGAAGACATAGATACTGTATTTGAAGAGGAAGGATGTTAGAGCAACATTGCCGGGGCTAGGTTACAGCCTGTGTGGTTTGGCTGTGTTTGTGTGGATTCATAGCATGTGGGCTCAGAGTTTTGCTGTTGCTGTCTCATTGTAGTTCCTGTGGTGGCGCCCTCAGATGTTGGCGGGGGTGGAGGGGCTAGCAGAGAACTGACCATCACATGGAAGGTAGGTTGGGACTTTCCACTGGGCAAAGGGGGAAGATAGGTTATATGTTTACATGAAAACTTGCCAAAAGATGTTTAGTTTTTAAGTTCAGTTGTAATATGCTGACTTCAATTTTATTGCATATATTTAGATTTAAAGAGCGTGGCAAGTGAGGTAGTGCAGATGTGTGAGATCACAGTTATCCAGGCCATGGTGGTCTTAAGTGCTTGAGTTGAAGGCAACTTGATTTCTTTCTAGGTTTCTAGAGATGTTTCACCTTTTATGCAAAAGGTTTCTTCAGTTCTTCAGATGAAATCCAGTAGGGAAAAAAAGGCCACTTTCACTTAAGACATGTAGTGCAGAGTGCAAATAAAACAAAAACAAGTTTTTAATTGGGAGTTTGTGGAACCCAGTGATGGGTTTCCAGCTGCTTTGTAAAACAAGCAGGTATTATCAGCAGAGTAATCAGAATAAAGGCCATAGCACAGAAGATGCAGTATAGAAGCCCTGAATGATAAAATGATAGCTATCAAAAAAAAAAAAATCAGCAACTGAACTAACTCATGGAGTGCTGCTTTTCTGCTGCAGCCGCTGATAAATTAGCTGTGGCTAAATTGTATTTTGCTTGGCTGCAGCATGACCGTTCAATTCCAGAGCAGCGGGAGGATGAGACGATGTGTTTATCTTTCTGTACATGTGTGATGAAGACACGGTGTCCACAAAGGAAATGAGGTGTGATGATAGAGAAGGATGAACCATAAGTGTCGCTGCTGTATACAGATATCTTACACAGTGCAGTTACTGTATTGAACTGTATTTAAATATCATCTGATTAATGTAATTGGCTTTTTTAAATTATGCTTTTTCCACTTTTGTGTAAAGCACACACGTAAGTGACTCATGCATGATGTGTGTTAAATAAACTTTTGCCAAATGACATTTTTCAAAGTGTATTTATTTATTTTGTCAACAGCCTGTGCCGCCAGAGTACTACTACGGGTCCAATTTTGGCTACATTGTGGCCTTCAAACCTCAAGATGAACAAGAGTGGAAAAGGGTGGCAGTAGCTGATCCCCAGGCCAAGCGCTATGTTCACAAAGTCTCTGACATCTCTCCTATGACGGAGTTTCAAGTCAAAGTTAAAGCATTCAACAACCAGGGAGAAGGACCCTACAGCCTAACGGCCATCATCTATTCTGCACAGGACGGTGAGCACATAAAAGATTCACAGCTCTCAGCGCTCTCGACTGTAATAGGGAAAATGTGCTGAAGTGATCGCGGAACAACATCACAGATCAACCTGGTTCTGTTTTATTAGTGTCAGAGAATGAGAGATTGCTCAGTGCTGCAAGCCAACGCTCTGCTTGTTCAGCCAGTTTCAGCTACTCATTACCATGGTTATATGAAGTGGGATCCATTTAATATTAGTTCTCATGTATGATAATGAGAAGTATTAATACCCCTTGAAAGTGAACCCATCATCCTGCCTTCTCTCGCCCTCTCGTTCCTTGTTGGGGGATTATAATGAGCTATGTCGCATGAACCAGAAAGCTGATAAATCACCCAAGGATGCAAAGCATTTAGCCTAGTTATTAACTTCCACTGACAGACAGTTGAGATAACCACTGGAAGCTCTGACATTATGGGTTACAGAGATTGCTCCCATGGCAACACAATTTGGGAATGCTTGCCTTGTGAGGGTCTATGATTTTCAAAGTGAGCCCTTCTCCAGGCAAACCTGTGACCGTATGTGGGTGCGTGCTAGATGTGCACGCACACAAATGTGGTTTGTGTGCGCTTGCCTCTGTTTACGACATGGTGACAGCATGACAATTTAACATCTGAGGACAGTTTCCTGGCAAGAAAAGACTGAACACAGTGCTTAACTGTTCCATAAGTTGTCTGATGGTCCACTAAAGGAATGTGGATCAGGAGAAATGTCCGTGACGTCACGTGTTCACCAAATTGTAATTCCAATGCTAACATTATGCTGAAGCACCACTGAGAGAACAAAAGGCAAAAGAAGCCAATAGACACATGAAGAAATACAAGCTTACGGTTAGTGTAATGACTCTCTGCGTGCCAAACTAAACATTTACAATTTTGAATTGTTTTATGTTCAAGTTTTTTTTTAATTACCATTATGGTTTGATTCCTAAAAATGGTTCTCATACTGTAATCTGTCTCTACTGGGTTTCTTTTTAGCTCCATCTGAAGCTCCTGGAGTTGTTGAAGCCAGAGCTCTCTCTGCTACAATTGCTACTGTGTCGTGGATGCCCCTCACAAATAGCGATGTAGATGGATACCAGGTCAGTTGAAATTTTATTAAGGCTTGATGATAGTAGAGTTCTTCTACTGTGCGGGCTCAAGCAGTATTTAGAAACATCTTTCTTTATGATTTGTTTACTCAAACGTACTCTAAGCGACTCTAATTGCCATTCTTGGCAATTCCTACACTTTTATACCTGTTGATTTCCATATTTTAGGCTTGTATCAAGTTTTGTGCACTGTTTCCACATTTTGGCAACTACACCTTTGTACTTTTCTAGTGAAAGCTTAAACAAAGGTGCAGACGGGTGCTAATTAAATAGCTGTTTCCGGCGTGCTAAGCTAAACTGTTATCGGGTTTACATTTAATAGGCAGATAGAAAATTTGGATCAGTCTTATCTGCCGATTTACACCAGAAAGTGGATAACAACACGTATCCAAAATGTTAATTTGTTCCTTTTTTATGAGGTTTTTACCTGTACAGAGTGCTTCAAAAACAAGATGGATCCTTGCAATCTCACCCGTGTCTCCGTGTTTCCCAGGTGAAGTACTGGAAGTCTGGGGAAAATGAGGGAGAGGCCCTGAAGGTTGTGGTGTCGAGCAGGGAGAACCACACCAAACTAGAAAACCTGACACCTTACACAGACTACATTATTGAAGTTCGAGGCTATAACTCTGCAGGATACGGGCCAGCCAGCCACCACTTCCGGGTCCTAACTAAGAAACCCCGTATGTTGTGCTTTACACTAATTTATCACTAACCAGCAGGAAACTGCTTGGAAAATGCTGAGAACAGTGCATTCTGCAAAAAAACATTTAAAAAATAAGCGTGTTAATCATTGCTTTGTTTTGACTTTACCAGCACCAGATCGAGCCCCCAGAATAATAAGTAAAAAACTGAAGGGTCAGTCAGTAAATATTGCCTGGGAACAAGTGGAACCGATGGCTAATGAGTCATCAATAGATGGGTACCGAGTGAGTACACTTCAGTATTTTTGTTTCATCTCTGAAATAAAACAGTAGCTGCTGAGAATGTTCTCCTTCTCTACTAATAGACTATAAATATGTGCATACCCAGATACTATTCAGGCAGGAGGGCCAGTCCACAGGCACTCTGTATACCACCATTAAGCGGTCCATTGATCTTCCCCTACTTACAAATGGGAACTACGTGGTGGAGGTCCGGGCACACACAGAGGGAGGAGATGGGGCTATGACCAAAATCCAGGTCACAGGTAATAGAGTTATTTTGAGTTTAATAAAGTGAGATTTAGGTTCCTAGTGTTGGCTCTGGTTTTAAATTCTGTAAACATGTCTTTGTTCTGATTGTATTTAAATGGAAGAAAGTATCTAGCATAAAACCCCTGAAAGAAGAAAAAAAAATCCCTTCCTTTTGAATTGTTATCTTTTAGATTAAATTACTGTTATTCCATGAGAATAATCGCCCATGAAAAATACTCTGCCATCATCACCCAGGTTTAGTTTCACTCAGAGGGGAAAAAAAGTCATCTGATGACATTTAAAATCCGTGGTCCTGTGGGGAAAGACACTCTGGTTCATTCCTGACCTGCCATTTGCTAGTGGGATTACAGGTTCAGAGTCTGCAGTAGGTTATCATTTGTCACAGCTAGAGGGTTCCCATGGGCCACAGCAGAGCTGCCACTTCTGGTTACATACTTTAGATTGGAGAGCTAAGATGGCCCGTGACTAAAGCCTTGATAGCCCACTGACTCGATCCTCTCGCTGGCTGATGGACTGACAGGCAGGCTGACTGCATAGAAAAGCTTAAGCTTCTGTAATTGATCTTGATGAGAAGAGGAAACCCCTCCTGTGGTTTTCCTTATACCTTATCTTTCAGTCCAGACCCCACCTGACAGCTTGATTTCACAGACGGGGGAATTTCAGCCGCCGAATTTCAAGTGCTGGGCATTGACAAATAGTGGAGTATTTAAAGTATTACCCACACAGATGGGGTATATCACACTTCACACACCAAACGTGGTCTCAAGTTTGATGGATGAGGATTGGTGGGTGGTGTACTGTGTTGTACTGCACGTCAACCTTTTCGTCTTCAAGAGGCTAAAATCTAGGTGTTGATAACAGTGATAATATTGTTACTGTTCCGACTTTGATTTGGGATGCTCAAAGTTGCAAATTGTGTTCATAATTTGTCTGATCGCCCAGCAGATGGAAACGTTTGAAAAATATGATTTTGCAAAAGCCACAGTGACATAGAGGGTCTTGGCACGGTTGGGGGCTTGGGGTCATGTGCAGCCTTGTTGTTTAGGTTCCAGCTGCTGATGAGGATACACCTTCATTTCTTTCTCTCTGTCAGGTGGGGGTGCCTCGGCCACACAGTCTCTCAGCGTACTCTCCCTGCTCTTTGTGGCTCTCCTCTGCCTGAACCTCTGAATGTAGCGCCATCTCCGTCTTCAGTTCCTGTGAAGGAGACTCCTATGGTTGCTTATGGTTGACGTCTGCAAGGACACTGAGACTCTTTCCACAATCTTTTGGTTCCGCCGTGTAATCTGGGATGCCATGTTCCGGCTCTTTCCTCTGGAATATGTTTGTGGAAATGGACACAGAAATGGAAAAATTGGAAGTGGACAAAGACATTCCTTATTTATCCACAAAAAGCCTCTTTGGAGGAGAGTCAAAGGAGTTCTGTCAACTTTAAAAATATGCCTTACATAAATGACTGCACTTATCTTTCACAGTAACTTGTTTTAAAATGGGTCGAGTCTGTAAGAGTCAACACTGCACTTCTCACAGGTTTGCTGTCGTTTTCAATCACAAAGCTGTACTTTCTTATATAAAGATGCTGTATGTTTAGAAGTGTTGCCGTCATTTGATCTGTGATGTTTTGGAAAATCATTCTACAGTGCATTCCATAGTACAAGGCAAACAAGTAACTGTGAAGGGTAAGTGTACGAGTTTATAAAAAAATCGTCATGTCTTTCATGACTTGCTGTTAAGTGGCATTTTTTTTTTTTTAAATCAAGCACACCCTCTGTTAAAGAGATACAGTCAAATCAAACCTCAACCCCTAGTATCCTTTAAAAAGCACCTAGAGAAAAGGAGCAGTTAATGCCACGTTGAAACATATTCAATAATTGATGCTGTTTTACTTAACAATGTGATGGCGTTCTCGAAAGAAAAGCAGATTGGCTTAACCTGCAGTTGCTGCTTACTTCCAAACTATAACATAAGCTCTACTAATACCACTTTAAACTGTGTGCATGTTGAGGGAGAAAAATTTAGAAATGGTTCAAAGTGTTCTGATTTTGGCACATTTAAATTTGGATGCAGAGTTCAGTGGAAACAGATAGATCGGAACAGGACGTGAACTGAGCAACATGTAAAGTCAGTTTAAAATGTGTCTAGCGATGTGGTTCTTTGATTGCTTGCAGCCTCTGGTGAGATTTGTACACCTGTGGTACATGTTTTGTAACATTTAGACCAACGTTGGTCTGAGGCTGAAAGCTTCAATATGCTAGTGATCTAAACTAAATCTACTTTGTTTTGACTGTATCATTAGGACCTCAGTGGAACCATCTGGTGCTTTGTAAATGAATGTTGGCATTTTGTTTAATGTGATCGGTTTCCTTTAATATCTCTCGTTCATGGGTTTGTGTGAGAGCCGCTATTAACAGCGACGCTCGTGCCCTCCCGTAATTGTGCAATGTCTGAATTATATGTGGCTACTTTATATTTTCTAACAGGATAATTTGCTTAGCACCTGTAACCGTTATCCAATTTCTTTCATTTTTCATGCTCTAGAAAACAGAAGGTAATCAAAGCCATCCAAGTCAGCGGTAAGAGCTCACCCAAAGCTCATTATGTTATTTTGAATAATTTGTGTCTTTTTATTAACATATGATCAAAGATATATAAACATTGACTGTTGTCATGTTTGTTTTTTAATATTATATTTGTATGTCTTCACCCACCTCTGGTTGGACAGTTTATTTCTCTCAACCAGGAGGAGCAAATGGTGCATTTTGAGTTCCTCTGATTCCTTCCTTGTGTGACTAATGCTGGTCATGCTTCTACATTGTGACGATATCAATGTCCACCACAAAGTGCTTTTTCCTGACTTTTTCTTCATGCCACAAATCATAAAAAAAAAACAAAACAACAAAAAAGTTGCCAAATGCATGAATGCCTTGAACTTTGACGTTTTTGGAAGAAGCAGTGGCTCAAAACTATAACATGCATGAAATTGGAGACCAAGTGGTACATTACTTTGCAACACATCTACATCATAGCGACTTCTCAGCCTCTCTGCTTCGTGTGAAATACATTCCATACCTGAGTGACATCCCTTTATGTCAGAGGAGGAATAGATCCTAGACTAATGTGTTCATTAGCTGCTAAGCATCATTAAGTTGGTCATCTCATGCGAAGTCTTTGGGACAGAGAAAATCTTAAACTGACTAAAGGAATCTCACTAATTAGAGTTCAGAAATGGTCCTGCAGTTCTGCACATGCAAAGACTGGGAATTGATAGCATCACTGGTGGCTGTGGCAGCATGTTTGGCTGTCTGCTGGAATTCAGTGCTTCGTTGGACATGAATGGCATATATGAGGGATGAAACTGGAACCTCTCATTGGCTGGACAAGGAACAATAAAAGTGTAGTTAACTATTATATCGCTCGGCTCTTTTCTCTGTCACTCTTGCAGTAACTTCTCAGTGTACACTCAACACCATGACTACAAACTGACTTGTACTGCTTTGGATTTGTGGAATAAAATTAAAATGACTATGCATCGATTACGGGGACATAATCTGGCATCAAAATTCAAAAGGTCAAAATATTTAATTACAAAAAATAAAGTGTAGTTTTACAAGTGCCATGGAAAAATACATTATTTTTCATAACTAAGCAACTCACAAGTAGCACAGCAGTCTTTCAGCTCTAACATACTGTATCAAATAAGAGAATTGAGCGCATCAGCTGTCATTTCTAGGCATGTCGTTGTCATCACAACCATTTTTAGCTATCAGTTTCTAAATCAACACCCTTTTTTCAAAAATAAAAAAAGCCAGTACCAGATATATAAGAGATAGTGTTTCATTCTGTCTTCCATTACAGATAAGGCCAATCCCAGTTTTTCAAGGAGAAACAGCTGTTGGAGATTCGTGTCCTATCAGTCATCCAGCAGATATATGATATCACTTCTCTTCGTGGATTAGGTCAGATTCTTTTTGAGCTTTTGGTCGTCATTTCACTCAAGGCCCTTAACAGTTTTTCAGTGAAATCAGCTCAGTGGGAGAACAAAAGGCAGAGATAACTTTTTTTTTCTGCCATGATTTAGTGGCTTATCAGTCCAAGCATATGGCCTCTGTGACAGGTCTGATCCCAGGTGGCTGTGCAACACTTTCAGCAAAACACACTCAGTTAGCTGGGTTCAGCCTGCCTGCTCCTCTACATCACACCAGCATTCAAGCTTATTCTCCATTCAAATGTAGCAATACTTGTTTTAAACTGATTTATGCAACAAATGCTACCATTTCATTTGCAGTGAGTGACGAGGAAGAAATAAAACATTCTACTCAACTTCCCGTGCATGTGTTTTTGCAGACAGGTGTGCAGTCCCTGGGCAGATTGTACTATTGCCTTTGTAAATCTACACCGCTTCTCTGACAGCTCAGACAACACAAAACACACTTTAAAGTGGTGCACACAGCAGAGCAGAAACAGACTGCTTTGCAGGGAGATCTGAAATGTGATGCTGTGTGAGTTGCCTGCTGTATGCCATGCTGTCAGTCAGTGATTTTTTTCAACATAATTGCAATGCCGATGAGGAAGGATTGAACCCCTGAGACTGGTTCCACTGTTACAGAACGTGTAATGCGTTAATAAGCATAATGAATTAATAGAGGAGGAGGAGGCACAGTGACAATGCCAATCATGATTGGGTCTGCCTAATTGACTAACTCAAGGGCAAGTTAATCGTTTCAGATTGTGAGATAAAGAGCGACCTCTGCTGGAGAGGAGTAGTAACACGAATTTACTTCAACACTACAGTTGCGCACATGAAATTGCACAAAACTGCGCTATATAAAATAGCAAGATGATATAGCGTTAAATTAGGCTCACTTATAAAGACTATAGGAATATGAATTGATATAAATCTCGTTCATAGAGTGGGTATCTGCTTAAATAAACACTGCGCGGCATGTATAAACGGGATCAAAAGCAACATATTGACTAAAAGAAAAAGTTACAGAAGAATTTACTCTGACCAGAAACATCAGCAATGAAGTCAGCAGCTGGAAGTTTGCTGCTCACAGATTTGTCATGTGGTGCAGCCAATCAGCTCAGCGAGAGCGGCGCAGATCGCTCAAACTTTTCAGCGCACGCATGCACGCCTTCATGTGTCCAGACTTGTACATTTAAAGAACTTCTGCGTACGAGGTCGCCCTGGCAAACTATGTGCGCTGATTGCCCAAGTGCTGGTGCGGAAAAGAACCCGGTAAGCCAAGTTTTAAAGTTCGGCGGGATGGAGTCCCAAACAAAGCCTCATCGCGCTGAAGGTGTTTGTCAGAAAGGATGCGGGCTTCTGTTGTCCAGACTAAACACGAATAACGGGGAGCACTGCTGTGTGGAGGCGCTCCGCACGGTTGCCGATGCTTTGGAGGAGAGAAGTGCAACTTTGGAACATAAAGCCAGGGCGGCGAGGCTCAGGTGGAACCGGAGGGAGCAGTCGTTTTTATCCCAGGTGTCAACTCTGCAGAACCAGGCTCAACTCGACGCACTCAAGTACCAAAGGAGACTTCACCAGTACTTGATGCACATCCGCAGTATTGCAGAACAGATAGTTGGTTACTGCAAGGTGAGAGAGACGATTGAATTAAGGCTACATTGCGCAAAAATGTGATTAATCACTTAATAAACACGTTTTTTCTTCTTTTTTCTTTTCTTTTTGGACTGTATCAGAGTGACTCCAGTCTAGCTGCTGACACGGAGAGCAAGATAGCAGATAATGAGGAAATGTCACAGGAACACACCAGAGCGCATCAGGTAAATCAGGTGCACTCTTGATAACAGCTTTTCCTTCAGTGTCACACGCAGACTTTAAGCCCCTTTGCTGATATGGCTGGGAAATGTGGCTGATTCATGAAAGCTGCAGGGCACACAGTGATTTCATGTGTGCTTATCCAACATGAGGCAACGGTGCAGTTTTTGAATTATTTTCAGTATCTTTTAGTGTCCACTAAGACACTTCTGGTGTTGATAAAGGATTTGCTTTCTCCTGCTGTGTTTCACCTGCTGCGTGTGCTCAGGTTTAACCCCACAGCCAGTTAATTCTCTTGGTAAATGTTGACTCTGGGTGTAGCATCAGTCTGAAGAATGAATTATACAGTATTGGTAATTTCACGCACCCTGCTATTCGCCACTTTGGTGTAGTGGTGTAGAATGATATTTTATTTCTTACAGTCAGACTGTATGTTGATTGAGAAAGGATCAACATACATGTGTAATCACTGCATCCTCTGTGTCTGGCTTCTAACCCGGAGGAAAATAACGCGCACTGAAACTTATTGGAAGAGTCGCTGAATTACATTTATATTAACTTAATGCACTTTATAAGCTATTAATATATTAAGGATTTACACTTTCCAAACAACAAAGTTACATCTTCAAATATCTGTCCAAATTAAAATAAATAATAATAAAAAAAGAAGGCTAGAAAGGTTGGAATTGTAATGTTGTGACATTTTCCTTTAAAATGAGGTTTGGTGAATTTTCTGGGACAGCTCTGCTCACCAATTGTTGCGTCTCTGCCAGAGTAAAAATAAATAAACACACTCTCACTTCTGTTGTCAAATGTTAATTACTGCCTGTTTGGTTCTGTGCTTTTGCATAATGTGCTTTCTCAAGGCTGGGTGTAATTTCTGCGTAATTGCCGACAGCCTCATCCGTGTCAATATGTAATTGATGGGCTAAACTGCGTGCGCATGCTGTGTAACTGCTCGTGCGTCTTTGCTCCTGCAGAGATTTATTAGGCCCGTGGCTCCTAAATCCAACATTAGCTCTTGTTTTAGTAAGCTCAACCTGAAAGCTTGCGTTATGGCCAGGGACTGTTGTGTTTGGGCTGCTGGTGGAGGTGGATGGTTTTAATCGTGGTAATGGTCACGTAAAGTATCTCTCTAATTGCCTGCAGCGTGCTCTGAGTGCAACAGACTCACTTTTGATTAATGTGGAAAACTCTCCTCTGCCAGCCCTGGGCAGCAACACGGCATCTATTTTCAGCTCTCCTTCTCTTTTTTTTGTTTAAATACTCCTTTCTAATATGTCTTTAATAGTTTTTTCACTGTGTTTTCTTCTTTTGCTTTCCAAATGGATTTTCCAATATGTTAGAGTGCTGGGTTGCCCTTCATAAAACATAGTTTTCAATTTTAGTGGAAATCCACTTTGCTGGAGAAGTGATGGGTCTTCTGTCTGCATGTACAATACAGCTGGACGACTAGTAAACATCAGAGTAGAAGTTATGGATGGTCAAAGGCCTCTTTGTGTGGTTGGAAAGCAGGCCTAATGACACTTTATTGAGCCCTTTTAGTTATGGCTGTCACGTTTTCCATCCTAGAATGGCACACATAGTGCTAAAATGGAAAATGTGTTGTAATTTACTGAAGCAGTGGTTCTCTCATTTCAGACAAAGGAGGTAAAACAAAACCCTCCTCATTACAAGCCAGAAAGGATGTCTGAAATACACACTTGGTGGCTACATAGTGTGGTCCACATTTCTAAGGCTGACAGTCAAAAAACTTGTTTTTATTGCATTCATTTCTAATTTATAACACAAACTTAGATTTAGTGAATATGGGGGCTCCGCAGGTCTGCGCAAACCTGGATGAACGACGTTATCCAAGTGTGATCTGACAATGTTCCAGAAAGCTCATTGTTCAGCTGCACTATAAATGTTTGATGGGACTGAGGTAGGACTGCTCAAGTATGGCAAAAGTTACAGGTAGAAGTATTTATACAGTGTTGGGATGGCAGTTATTTATCACGATTACTCGCTGACTTTGGAAACTTTATACAGAATTACTTGTTTATGGCGTTACTAAACATGCAAAAGACCATTTAAGTGCTCACATCGCCTGCATCGCACACAGATCTGTCAGGTTATTGATGAGACCGAACAACGAATGTTGTCCAATTATTAGTTTGTCAAAAAGTTAACAAGAGCTCAAACTGAGTTTGTTGCTTCCTCTTGTTTAAAGGAGATTTTTCTCTAGGTTTATTGGACACCTCCAGCTATATGGGGTTAAGTACAGGATCTGTATTTTGCACCAGCAAAACAAAAGAGTCGTGTGCTTTTACACATGGGTGGTTATTTCGTCGTGCAGGATTGGTAGCTGATCTTTCCCACACCACTGGCAGGTGCACTGCCGCACAGAGACTCCAAGAATTATCACAGCTATTGTGATATTTTGATTTTACTGTTTCACTTAAATTAAAAGCCAGTATTGCAGGAGTGAGTTGCTGTAATAAATAATTTAATGGATTATTTTGGGTGTTATTGTGTTATGGGACTTTGAGATGTCACATTTCCCCTCAAATACTCCATGACATCGTTGCCTTTGAGCCATTTTTTTAACCAGTTTGCTATGATTACTAAAGCTGACCATTCTCTTAAAACTCTAGCTGACGGCAGCAACCTTCCAAGATTTTACGGTCCGCCTTCACTTAAAAGTGTTTTGGCTACTTTGACACTGAAGTCTGACATTACAAGGCTATTTTCAGATGTTCTTGTAACATCCAGAAAGCGGAAACTTTCTCTGTTCTTACTTGAACTTCTCACTTGACACGTAAATGGAAAGAAAAATACTCAGATGCCAGTCTTTCTTTATTGTCGGTGATCCTGATGGTTCCTGCAGACAGCAGCTTGCTGATTTGTCTAGTAATGTGCTTGAAAAGAGAGGAACAAGATGTTTGTGAGGTGGCAGTGGATGGCTGTGACTTTGCACTGTATTTTTCCATGTAACTCAGAGATGTACTGATCTAGATCCCACTGATTGTGTGTTCACTGGCCTGACATTGAATCCAGTCAGTGGCTTTGAGTCAGGCTGGCAGTTCTGCTATGTTGAAAAGGGACAATGGAAGTAAGGCACAACACTGAAACAGCAACAGGATTAGTCAGCATTACAAAACATACCAACATTCATTTGCTCATGTAATGTTTGTGTAAAGCCAGATGAATGCACAAACAGTCCCAGCGTGCCTCTCGCCTGACCCCCACATCTGCACTCTTGACCCACACTGTGCCTGTGAAGAAATATTTTTGAGAGTGGGAGTGAGAGATCCAGCGAATCCTTTTTGTTTATACCAAGAGAAAAGGGCAAAAGGAGCAAAAGAATGGAGAGTACACAACTTAAGTATCAGTGTCATCAAAGTTCTGTCTTGCGTGACAGCAGGAGACGAAAGCAGCTCAGTCTGTTTGCTTCCATAACAAAAGATGACAAGATTGGTTCACAATAATAGAACATCTGCTTTCAGTTCAGTTAATTATGCTCATCTTGTCTAGTTTGTGTTCCCAAATAAGTTCACAACATATGAATATCCATTTCCCTTGGAAGCAAAAGTGCCAGCCAGGTTGCAGGTAAAAAGTGATTTAAGTACCTGAGAAATATAGAAAAAAAATGTATATTGCAGCGCACAAAGGCAGATGTCTGACGGTGACATTGGTGGGCCCACCTGTTTTAACTGTGTTTTTACTGCATGTCTAGACAGTTTTATAAATCTTCTTGTGCTTCAGTTCCCGAAACACTTTGCCTAAACTGGAAGAAAATGCCCATAGTCTATAGCTCAGTCATTGGTTTATAGCTTCTTGACTTTTTCCTTTAAAGGTGACAGATTTAGAAAACTTGGCTCGGCTGATATAGAAATCGAGTCAATCAGACCTTTTCAAGTCCTGCGTGGTAAGTAGTGGAAATATGGGCCGTCATGTTCTGTATGCTTTAGCCCTCTGGGTTTCTTTTTTTTTCTCCAGTACCTGTTCTGCTCTGTTTGGAATGCCATTTAGCCAGAATTTATACCACTTAAACTGTTTGTCCTTCTGCTGCGAGAAAGAGGGAGTGCCCTGTTCACCGTTTCCTATTTCCTGTCCAATTTGACAGACACGCACAAACTTTGTGCTAAACAAACTTCATCTTGGATTAATTTAAATTTATCAGCTAAGAGAAAGTTGATGTAGATAAGCACTTAATTTCTTCAGCGCCACTTTAAGCGGATGTCTTGTTTAATGTCGTGCTCTCGCTTCTCTGAACACTTAAAGGAAATTCCAGTAATTGAGGGAATTTGCAGTGTTTTCATAGGTGTTGGTTTGGCAAATGAGATGTTTTTCCTAAAGCTGTGAGCCAGATATTGAGATTAGAATATTCCAGATTCCAGGGGTGTGTATTTGGACCCAACCAAAAACAGTGAACGCAGAGTATATTGTGTGTGTGTGCGTGTGTTTGAGCTTGTGTGCACAGTTTATTTTAGCTGTCTAGGTCTGTTGTGTTAAGCAGGAGGTGTGAAAAAGAAAACCTTTTGCTAAAGACCACCACGCTGGTAAGAAGGAGCACTATGGGTAGCTTGTGCCCACCTGCTGAAAGGCCTCTTTTTAAATGCCGATGGGATGTTGGAGGGCTTTGTCTGTGGGATACTGGAACTCAAATGAACTGTTTTATTTATTTATCTTTTTTTTTTTTTTAGAATTTTTAGCACCTCTCATTAAAACCTCTGAGAAATGCAATTTATTTTAGCATAGAAATGAGAAAATCAAAAAACTCGTTGTTTAGAAAATGAAAAAATTAATT